>CAXAJV010001075.1:0-201227 GCA_963969225.1 Xylocopa violacea | reverse complement strand
ATATGAAGGTCCCACGGAGACGTAGAGGCCAACTCGCCAGGAATGTTGTCAAATATTACCGCCGATATGATAGGTTGGGCTAGGTTAGGTTATATGACGTTATTGATGTATATAAAGGTCCCACGGACACATAGAGGCCAACAAGCCAGGAATGTTGTCAAATACTACCGCCGAGATGTTACGTTGGTTTAGGTTAGCTTAAATTACGTTATTGATGTATATAAAAGTCCCACGGAGACGTAGAGGCCAACTCGCCAGGAATGTGGTCAAATATTACCGCCGATATGATAGGTTGGGTTAGGTTACGTTATATTACGTTATTGATGTGTATGAAGGTCTCACGGTGAGGTAGAGGCCAACTCGACAGGAATGTTGTCAAATATTAGTGCCGACATGTTAGGTTGGGTTAGGATACGTTAAATTACGTTATTGATGTATATGAAGGTCCCACGGAGACGTAGAGGCCAACTCGCCAAGAATGTTGTCAAATATTACCGCCGATATGATAGGTTGGGCTAGGTTAGGTTATATGACGTTATTGATGTATATAAAGGTCCCACGGAAACATAGAGGCCAACAAGCCAGGAATGTTGTCAAATACTACCGCCGAGATGTTACGTTGGTTTAGGTTAGGTTAAATTACGTTATTGATGTATATGAAGGTCCCACGGAGAGGTAGAGGCCAACTCGCCAGGAATGTTGTCAAATATTAGTGCCGAGATGTTAGGTTGGGTTAGGTTAGGTAATATTAAGTCATTGATGTATATGAAGGTCCCACGGTGACGTAGAGGCCAACTCGAGAGGAATGTTGTCAAATATTACCGCCGAGATGTTAGGTTGGGTTAGGTTATGTTATATTACGTTATTCATGTATATGACGGTCCCACGGAGAGGTAGAGGCCAACTCGCCAGGAATGTTGTCAAATATTAGTGCCGAGATGTTAGGTTGGGTTAGGTTAGGTAATATTAAGTTATTGATGTATATGAAGGTCCCACGGTGACGTAGAGGCCAACTCGCCAGGAATGTTGTCAAATATTACCGCCGATGTGTTAGGTTGGGTTAGGTTAGGTTATATTACGTTATTGATGTATATAAAGGTCCCACGGAAACATAGAAGCCAACAAGCCAAGAATGTTGTCAAATATTACAGCCGAGATGTTACGTTTGGGTATTTTAGGTTATATTACGTTAGTGATGTATATAAAAGTCCCACGGAGACGTAGAGGCCAACTCGACAGGAATGTTGTCAAATATTAGTGCCGAGAGGTTGGGTTGGGTGAGGTTAGGTTATAATATGTTGTTGATGTATATAAAGGCCCCACGGAGACGTAGAGGCCAACCCGCTAGGAATGTTGGCAAATAATAGCGCCGAAAGGTTAGGTTGGGTTAGTTTAGGTTATATTACGTTATTGATATATGTGAAGGTCCCACGGAGACGTAGAGGCCAACTCGCCAGGAATGTTGTCACATAATAGCGCCGAGTGGTTAGGTCGGGTTATATTAGGTTATATTAAGTTATTGATGGATATGAAGGTCCCACGGAGACGTAGAGGCCAACTCGCCAGGAATGTTGTCAAATATTCCCGCCGATATGATAGGTTGGGCTAGGTTAGGTTATATGACGTTATTGATGTATATAAAGGTCCCACGGAAACATAGAGGCCAACAAGCCAGGAATGTTGTCAAATATTATCGCCGAGATGATAGGTTGGGTTAGGTTAGATTATATTACGTTATTGATGTATATGAAGGCCCCACGGAGACGTGGAGGCCATCTGGCCAGGAATGTTGTCAAATATTACCGCCGAGATGATAGGTTGGGTTAGATTAGATTATATTACGTTATTGACGTATATGAAGGTCGCACGGAGAGGTAGAGGCCAACTCGCCAGGAATGTTGTCAAATATTAGTGCCGAGATGTTGGGTTGGGTTAGGTTAGGTAATATTATGTTATTGATGTATATGAAGGTCCCACGGAGACGTAGAGGCCAACTCGCCAGGAATGTTGTCAAATATTACCGCCGATATGATAGGTTGGGCTAGGTTAGGTTATATGACGTTATTGATGTATATAAAGGTCCCACGGAAACATAGAGGCCAACAAGCCAGGAATGTTGTCAAATACTACCGCCAAGATGTTACGTTGGTTTAGGTTAGGTTAAATTACGTTATTGATGTATATAAAAGTCCCACGGAGACGTAGAGGCCAACTCGCCAGGAATGTGGTCAAATATTACCGCAGATGTGATAGGTTGGGTTAGGGTACGTTATATTACGTTATTGATGTATATGAAGGTCTCACGGTGAAGTAGAGGCCAACTCGACAGGAATGTTGTTAAATATTAGTGCCGACATATTAGGTTGGGTTAGGATACGTTAAATTACGTTATTGATGTATATAAAAGTCCCACGGAGACGTAGAGGCCAACTCGCCAGGAATGGTGTCAAATATTACCGCCGAGATGACACGTTAGGCTAGGTTAGGTTATATTACGGTATTGATGTATATAATGGTCCCAGGGAAACATAGAGGCCAACAAGCCAGGAATGTTGTCAAATATTACCGCCCAGATGTTACGTTGGTTTAGGTTAGGTTAAATTACGTTATTGATGTATATGAAGGTCCCACGGTGACGTAGAGGCCAACTCGCCAGGAATGTTGTCAAATATTACCGCCGATGTGTTAGGTTGGGTTAGGTTAGGTTATATTACGTTATTGATGTGTATGAAGGCCCCACGGAGACGTAGAGGCCAACTCGCCAGGGATGTTGTCAAATATTACCGCCGATATGATAGGATGGGCTAGGTTAGGGTATATTACGTTATTGATGTATATAAAGGTCCCAGGGAAACATAGAGGCCAACAAGACAGGAATGTTGTCAAATATTACCGCCGAGATGTTACGTTGGTTTAGGTTAGGTTAAATTACGTTATTGATGTATATGAAGGTCCCACGGAGAGGTAGAGGCCAACTCGCCAGGAATATTGTCAAATATTAGTGCCGAGATGTTAGGTTGTGTTAGGTTAGGTTATATTACGTTATTGATGTATATGAAGGCCCCGCGGAGACGTAGAGGCCAACTCGCCAGGAATGTTGTCAAATATTACCGCCGATATGATAGGTTGGGCTAGGTTAGGTTATATGACGTTATTGACGTATATAAAGGTCCCACGGAAACATAGAGGCCAACAAGCCAGGAATGTTGTCAAATACTACCGCCGAGATGTTACGTTGGTTTAGGTTAGGTTAAATTACGTTATTGATGTATATAAAAGTCCCACGGTGACGTAGAGGCCAACTCGCCAGGAATGTTGTCAAATATTACCGCCGATGTGTTAGGTTGGGTTAGGTTAGGTAATATTACGTTATTGATGTATATGAAGGTCCCACGGAGACGTAGAGGCCAACTCGCCAGGAATGTTGTCAAATATTACCGCCGATATGATAGGTTGGGCTAGGTTAGGTTATATGACGTTATTGATGTATATAAAGGTCCCACGGACACATAGAGGCCAACAAGCCAGGAATGTTGTCAAATACTACCGCCGAGATGTTACGTTGGTTTAGGTTAGCTTAAATTACGTTATTGATGTATATAAAAGTCCCACGGAGACGTAGAGGCCAACTCGCCAGGAATGTGGTCAAATATTACCGCCGATATGATAGGTTGGGTTAGGTTACGTTATATTACGTTATTGATGTGTATGAAGGTCTCACGGTGAGGTAGAGGCCAACTCGACAGGAATGTTGTCAAATATTAGTGCCGACATGTTAGGTTGGGTTAGGATACGTTAAATTACGTTATTGATGTATATGAAGGTCCCACGGAGACGTAGAGGCCAACTCGCCAAGAATGTTGTCAAATATTACCGCCGATATGATAGGTTGGGCTAGGTTAGGTTATATGACGTTATTGATGTATATAAAGGTCCCACGGAAACATAGAGGCCAACAAGCCAGGAATGTTGTCAAATACTACCGCCGAGATGTTACGTTGGTTTAGGTTAGGTTAAATTACGTTATTGATGTATATGAAGGTCCCACGGTGACGTAGAGGCCAACTCGCCAGGAATGTTGTCAAATATTACCGCCGATGTGTTAGGTTGGGTTAGGTTAGGTTATATTACGTTATTGATGTGTATGAAGGCCCCACGGAGACGTAGAGGCCATCTGGCCAGGAATGTTGTCAAATATTATCGCCGAGATGATAGGTTGTGTTAGGTTAGATTATATTACGTTATTGATGTATATGAAGGTCGCACGGAGAGGTAGAGGCCAACTCGCCAGGAATGTTGTCAAATATTAGTGCCGAGATGTTAGGTTGGGTTAGGCTAGGTAATATTACGTTATTGATGTATATGAAGGCCCCACGGAGACGTAGAAGCCAACCCGATAGGAATGTTGGCAAATAATAGCGCCGAAAGGTTAGGTTGGGTTAGTTTAGGTTATATTACGTTATTGATATATGTGAAGGTCCCACGGAGACGTAGAGGCCAACTCGCGAGGAATGTTGTCACATAATAGCGCCGAGTGGTTAGGTCGGGTTATATTAGGTTATATTACGTTATTGATGGATATGAAGGTCTCACGGAGACGTAGAGGCCAACTCGCCAGGAATGTTGTCAAATATTACCGCCGAGATGATAGGTTGGGTTAGGTTAGGTTATATTACGTTATTGATGTATATGAAGGTCCCACGGAGACGTAGAGGCCAACTCGCCAGGAATGTTGTCAAATATCAGTGCCGAGATGTTAGGTTGGGTTAGGTCAGGTTATATTACGTTATTGACGTATATAAAAGTCCCACGGAGACGTAGAGGCCAACACGCCAGGAATGTTGTCAAATATTACCGCCGCGAGGATAGGTTGGGTTAGGTTAGATTATATTACGTTATTGATGTATATGAAGGCCCCACGGAGACGTAGAGGCCATCTGGCCAGGAATGTTGTCAAATATTATCGCCGAGATGATAGGTTGGGTTAGGTTAGATTATATTACGTTATTGATGTATATGAAGGTCGCACGGAGAGGTAGAGGCCAACTCGCCAGGAATGTTGTCAAATATTAGTGCCGAGATGTTAGGTTGGGTTAGGCTAGGTAATATTACGTTATTGATGTATATGAAGGCCCCACGGAGACGTAGAGGCCAACCCGATAGGAATGTTGGCAAATAATAGCGCCGAAAGGTTAGGTTGGGTTAGTTTAGGTTATATTACGTTATTGATATATGTGAAGGTCCCACGGAGACGTAGAGGCCAACTCGCGAGGAATGTTGTCACATAATAGCGCCGAGTGGTTAGGTCGGGTTATATTAGGTTATATTACGTTATTGATGGATATGAAGGTCTCACGGAGACGTAGAGGCCAAGTCGCCAGGAATGTTGTCAAATATTACCGCCGAGATGATAGGTTGGGTTAGGTTAGGTTATATTACGTTATTGATGTATATGAAGGTCCCACGGAGACGTAGAGGCCAACTCGCCAGGAATGTTGTCAAATATCAGTGCCGAGATGATAGGTTGGGTTAGGTTAGATTATATTACGTTATTGATGTATATGAAGGCCCCACGGAGACGTAGAGGCCATCTGGCCAGGAATGTTGTCAAATATTACCGCCGAGATGAAAGGTTGGGTTAGGTTAGATTATATTACGTTATTGATGTATATGAAGGTCGCACGGAGAGGTAGAGGCCAACTCGCCAGGAATGTTGTCAAATATTAGTGCCGAGATGTTAGGTTGGTTTAGGTTAGGTTAAATTACGTTATTGATGTATATAAAAGTCCCACGGAGACATAGAGGCCAACTCTCCAGGAATGCGGTCAAATATTACCGCCGATATGATAGGTTGGGTTAGGTTAGATTATATTACGTTATTGATGTATATGAAGGCCCCACGGAGACGTAGAGGCCATCTGACCAGGAATGTTGTCAAATATTACCGCCGAGATGATAGGTTGGGTTAGGTTAGATTATATTACGTTATTGATGGATATGAAGGTCTCACGGAGACGTAGAGGCCAACTCGCCAGGAATGTTGTCAAATATTACCGCCGAGATGATAGGTTGGGTTAGGTTAGGTTATATTACGTTATTGATGTATATGAAGGTCCCACGGAGACGTAGCGGCCAACTCGCCAGGAATGTTGTCAAATATCAGTGCCGAGATGTTAGGTTGGGTTAGGTCAGGTTATATTACGTTATTGACGTATATGAAGGCCCCACGGAGACGTAGAGGCCAACCCGATAGGAATGTTGGCAAATAATAGCGCCGAAAGGTTAGGTTGGGTTAGTTTAGGTTATATTACGTTATTGATATATGTGAAGGTCCCACGGAGACGTAGAGGCCAACTCGCGAGGAATGTTGTCACATAATAGCGCCGAGTGGTTAGGTCGGGTTATATTAGGTTATATTACGTTATTGATGGATATGAAGGTCTCACGGAGACGTAGAGGCCAAGTCGCCAGGAATGTTGTCAAATATTACCGCCGAGATGATAGGTTGGGTTAGGTTAGGTTATATTACGTTATTGATGTATATGAAGGTCCCACGGAGACGTAGAGGCCAACTCGCCAGGAATGTTGTCAAATATCAGTGCCGAGATGTTAGGTTGGGTTAGGTCAGGTTATATTACGTTATTGACGTATATAAAAGTCCCACGGAGACGTAGAGGCCAACACGCCAGGAATGTTGTCAAATATTACCGCCGAGATGATAGGTTGGGTTAGGTTAGATTATATTACGTTATTGATGTATACGAAGGCCCCACGGAGACGTAGAGGCCATCTGGCCAGGAATGTTGTCAAATATTACCGCCGAGATGAAAGGTTGGGTTAGGTTAGATTATATTACGTTATTGATGTATATGAAGGTCGCACGGAGAGGTAGAGGCCAACTCGCCAGGAATGTTGTCAAATATTACCGCCGAGATGATAGGTTGGGTTAGGTTAGATTATATTACGTTATTGATGTATATGAAGGTCGCACGGAGAGGTAGAGGCCAACTCGCCAGGAATGTTGTCAAATATTAGTGCCGAGATGTTAGGTTGGGTTAGGTTAGGTAATATTACGTTATTGATGTATATGAAGGTCCCACGGAGACGTAGAGGCCAACTCGCCAGGAATGTTGTCAAATATTACCGCCGATATGATAGGTTGGGCTAGGTTAGGTTATATGACGTTATTGATGTATATAAAGGTCCCACGGAAACGTAGAGGCCAACAAGCCAGGAATGTTGTCAAATACTACCGCCGAGATGTTACGTTGGTTTAGGTTAGGTTAAATTACGTTATTGATGTATATGAAGGTCCCACGGAGAGGTAGAGGCCAACTCGCCAGGAATGTTGTCAAATATTAGTGCCGAGATGTTAGGTTGGGTTAGGTTAGGTAATATTAAGTCATTGATGTATATGAAGGTCCCACGGTGACGTAGAGGCCAACTCGCCAGGAATGTTGTCAAATATTACCGCCGAGATGTTAGGTTGGGTTAGGTTATGTTATATTACGTTATTCATGTATATGAAGGTCCCACGGAGAGGTAGAGGCCAACTCGCAGGAATGTTGTCAAATATTAGTGCCGAGATGTTAGGTTGGGTTAGGTTAGGTAATATTAAGTTATTGATGTATATGAAGGTCCCACGGTGACGTAGAGGCCAACTCGCCAGGAATGTTGTCAAATATTACCGCCGATGTGTTAGGTTGGGTTAGGTTAGGTTATATTACGTTATTGATGTATATAAAGGTCCCACGGAAACATAGAAGCCAACAAGCCAAGAATGTTGTCAAATATTACAGCCGAGATGTTACGTTTGGGTATTTTAGGTTATATTACGTTAGTGATGTATATAAAAGTCCCACGGAGTAGTAGAGGCCAACTCGACAGGAATGTTGTCAAATATTAGTGCCGAGAGGTTGGGTTGGGTGAGGTTAGGTTATAATATGTTGTTGATGTATATAAAGGCCCCACGGAGACGTAGAGGCCAACCCGCTAGGAATGTTGGCAAATAATAGCGCCGAAAGGTTAGGTTGGGTTAGTTTAGGTTATATTACGTTATTGATATATGTGAAGGTCCCACGGAGACGTAGAGGCCAACTCGCCAGGAATGTTGTCACATAATAGCGCCGAGTGGTTAGGTCGGGTTATATTAGGTTATATTAAGTTATTGATGGATATGAAGGTCCCACGGAGACGTAGTGGCCAACTCGCCAGGAATGTTGTCAAATATTCCCGCCGAGATGTTAGGTTGGGTTAGGTTAGGTTATATTACGTTATTGATGAATATGAAGGCCCCACGGAGACGTAGAGGCCATCTGGCCAGGAATGTTGTCAAATATTATCGCCGAGATGATAGGTTGGGTTAGGTTAGATTATATTACGTTATTGATGTATATGAAGGCCCCACGGAGACGTGGAGGCCATCTGGCCAGGAATGTTGTCAAATATTACCGCCGAGATGATAGGTTGGGTTAGATTAGATTATATTACGTTATTGACGTATATGAAGGTCGCACGGAGAGGTAGAGGCCAACTCGCCAGGAATGTTGTCAAATATTAGTGCCGAGATGTTGGGTTGGGTTAGGTTAGGTAATATTACGTTATTGATGTATATGAAGGTCCCACGGAGTCGTAGAGGCCAACTCGCCAGGAATGTTGTCAAATATTACCGCCGATATGATAGGTTGGGCTAGGTTAGGTTATATGACGTTATTGATGTATATAAAGGTCCCACGGAAACATAGAGGCCAACAAGCCAGGAATGTTGTCAAATACTACCGCCGAGATGTTACGTTGGTTTAGGTTAGGTTAAATTACGTTATTGATGTATATAAAAGTCCCACGGAGACGTAGAGGCCAACTCGCCAGGAATGTGGTCAAATATTACCGCAGATGTGATAGGTTGGGTTAGGGTACGTTATATTACGTTATTGATGTATATGAAGGTCTCACGGTGAAGTAGAGGCCAACTCGACAGGAATGTTGTTAAATATTAGTGCCGACATATTAGGTTGGGTTAGGATACGTTAAATTACGTTATTGATGTATATAAAAGTCCCACGGAGACGTAGAGGCCAACTCGCCAGGAATGGTGTCAAATATTACCGCCGAGATGACACGTTAGGCTAGGTTAGGTTATATTACGGTATTGATGTATATAAAGGTCCCAGGGAAACATAGAGGCCAACAAGCCAGGAATGTTGTCAAATATTACCGCCGATATGATAGGTTGGGCTAGGTTAGGTTATATGACGTTATTGATGTATATAAAGGTCCCACGGACACATAGAGGCCAACAAGCCAGGAATGTTGTCAAATACTACCGCCGAGATGTTACGTTGGTTTAGGTTAGCTTAAATTACGTTATTGATGTATATAAAAGTCCCACGGAGACGTAGAGGCCAACTCGCCAGGAATGTGGTCAAATATTACCGCCGATATGATAGGTTGGGTTAGGTTACGTTATATTACGTTATTGATGTGTATGAAGGTCTCACGGTGAGGTAGAGGCCAACTCGACAGGAATGTTGTCAAATATTAGTGCCGACATGTTAGGTTGGGTTAGGATACGTTAAATTACGTTATTGATGTATATGAAGGTCCCACGGAGACGTAGAGGCCAACTCGCCAAGAATGTTGTCAAATATTACCGCCGATATGATAGGTTGGGCTAGGTTAGGTTATATGACGTTATTGATGTATATAAAGGTCCCACGGAAACATAGAGGCCAACAAGCCAGGAATGTTGTCAAATACTACCGCCGAGATGTTACGTTGGTTTAGGTTAGGTTAAATTACGTTATTGATGTATATGAAGGTCCCACGGAGAGGTAGAGGCCAACTCGCCAGGAATGTTGTCAAATATTAGTGCCGAGATGTTAGGTTGGGTTAGGTTAGGTAATATTAAGTCATTGATGTATATGAAGGTCCCACGGTGACGTAGAGGCCAACTCGCCAGGAATGTTGTCAAATATTACCGCCGAGATGTTAGGTTGGGTTAGGTTATGTTATATTACGTTATTCATGTATATGAAGGTCCCACGGAGAGGTAGAGGCCAACTCGCCAGGAATGTTGTCAAATATTAGTGCCGAGATGTTAGGTTGGGTTAGGTTAGGTAATATTAAGTTATTGATGTATATGAAGGTCCCACGGTGACGTAGAGGCCAACTCGCCAGGAATGTTGTCAAATATTACCGCCGATGTGTTAGGTTGGGTTAGGTTAGGTTATATTACGTTATTGATGTATATAAAGGTCCCACGGAAACATAGAAGCCAACAAGCCAAGAATGTTGTCAAATATTACAGCCGAGATGTTACGTTTGGGTATTTTAGGTTATATTACGTTAGTGATGTATATAAAAGTCCCACGGAGACGTAGAGGCCAACTCGACAGGAATGTTGTCAAATATTAGTGCCGAGAGGTTGGGTTGGGTGAGGTTAGGTTATAATATGTTGTTGATGTATATAAAGGCCCCACGGAGACGTAGAGGCCAACCCGCTAGGAATGTTGGCAAATAATAGCGCCGAAAGGTTAGGTTGGGTTAGTTTAGGTTATATTACGTTATTGATATATGTGAAGGTCCCACGGAGACGTAGAGGCCAACTCGCCAGGAATGTTGTCACATAATAGCGCCGAGTGGTTAGGTCGGGTTATATTAGGTTATATTAAGTTATTGATGGATATGAAGGTCCCACGGAGACGTAGAGGCCAACTCGCCAGGAATGTTGTCAAATATTCCCGCCGAGATGTTAGGTTGGGTTAGGTTAGGTTTTATTACGTTATTGATGCATATGAAGGCCCCACGGAGACGTAGAGGCCATCTGGCCAGGAATGTTGTCAAATATTATCGCCGAGATGATAGGTTGGGTTAGGTTAGATTATATTACGTTATTGATGTATATGAAGGCCCCACGGAGACGTGGAGGCCATCTGGCCAGGAATGTTGTCAAATATTACCGCCGAGATGATAGGTTGGGTTAGATTAGATTATATTACGTTATTGACGTATATGAAGGTCGCACGGAGAGGTAGAGGCCAACTCGCCAGGAATGTTGTCAAATATTAGTGCCGAGATGTTGGGTTGGGTTAGGTTAGGTTAAATTACGTTATTGATGTATATAAAAGTCCCACGGAGACATAGAGGCCAACTCTCCAGGAATGCGGTCAAATATTACCGCCGATATGATAGGTTGGGTTAGGTTAGATTATATTACGTTATTGATGTATATGAAGGCCCCACGGAGACGTAGAGGCCATCTGGCCAGGAATGTTGTCAAATATTACCGCCGAGATGAAAGGTTGGGTTAGGTTAGATTATATTACGTTATTGATGTATATGAAGGTCGCACGGAGAGGTAGAGGCCAACTCGCCAGGAATGTTGTCAAATATTAGTGCCGAGATGTTAGGTTGGTTTAGGTTAGGTTAAATTACGTTATTGATGTATATAAAAGTCCCACGGAGACATAGAGGCCAACTCTCCAGGAATGCGGTCAAATATTACCGCCGATATGATAGGTTGGGTTAGGTTAGATTATATTACGTTATTGATGTATATGAAGGCCCCACGGAGACGTAGAGGCCATCTGACCAGGAATGTTGTCAAATATTACCGCCGAGATGATAGGTTGGGTTAGGTTAGATTATATTACGTTATTGATGGATATGAAGGTCTCACGGAGACGTAGAGGCCAACTCGCCAGGAATGTTGTCAAATATTACCGCCGAGATGATAGGTTGGGTTAGGTTAGGTTATATTACGTTATTGATGTATATGAAGGTCCCACGGAGACGTAGCGGCCAACTCGCCAGGAATGTTGTCAAATATCAGTGCCGAGATGTTAGGTTGGGTTAGGTCAGGTTATATTACGTTATTGACGTATATAAAAGTCCCACGGAGACGTAGAGGCCAACACGCCAGGAATGTTGTCAAATATTACCGCCGAGAGGATAGGTTGGGTTAGGTTAGATTATATTACGTTATTGATGTATATGAAGGCCCCACGGAGACGTAGAGGCCATCTGGCCAGGAATGTTGTCAAATATTATCGCCGAGATGATAGGTTGGGTTAGGTTAGATTATATTACGTTATTGATGTATATGAAGGTCGCACGGAGAGGTAGAGGCCAACTCGCCAGGAATGTTGTCAAATATTAGTGCCGAGATGTTAGGTTGGGTTAGGCTAGGTAATATTACGTTATTGATGTATATGAAGGCCCCACGGAGACGTAGAGGCCAACCCGATAGGAATGTTGGCAAATAATAGCGCCGAAAGGTTAGGTTGGGTTAGTTTAGGTTATATTACGTTATTGATATATGTGAAGGTCCCACGGAGACGTAGAGGCCAACTCGCGAGGAATGTTGTCACATAATAGCGCCGAGTGGTTAGGTCGGGTTATATTAGGTTATATTACGTTATTGATGGATATGAAGGTCTCACGGAGACGTAGAGGCCAAGTCGCCAGGAATGTTGTCAAATATTACCGCCGAGATGATAGGTTGGGTTAGGTTAGGTTATATTACGTTATTGATGTATATGAAGGTCCCACGGAGACGTAGAGGCCAACTCGCCAGGAATGTTGTCAAATATCAGTGCCGAGATGTTAGGTTGGGTTAGGTCAGGTTATATTACGTTATTGACGTATATAAAAGTCCCACGGAGACGTAGAGGCCAACACGCCAGGAATGTTGTCAAATATTACCGCCGAGATGATAGGTTGGGTTAGGTTAGATTATATTACGTTATTGATGTATACGAAGGCCCCACGGAGACGTAGAGGCCATCTGGCCAGGAATGTTGTCAAATATTACCGCCGAGATGAAAGGTTGGGTTAGGTTAGATTATATTACGTTATTGATGTATATGAAGGTCGCACGGAGAGGTAGAGGCCAACTCGCCAGGAATGTTGTCAAATATTACCGCCGAGATGATAGGTTGGGTTAGGTTAGATTATATTACGTTATTGATGTATATGAAGGTCGCACGGAGAGGTAGAGGCCAACTCGCCAGGAATGTTGTCAAATATTAGTGCCGAGATGTTAGGTTGGGTTAGGTTAGGTAATATTACGTTATTGATGTATATGAAGGTCCCACGGAGACGTAGAGGCCAACTCGCCAGGAATGTTGTCAAATATTACCGCCGATATGATAGGTTGGGCTAGGTTAGGTTATATGACGTTATTGATGTATATAAAGGTCCCACGGAAACGTAGAGGCCAACAAGCCAGGAATGTTGTCAAATACTACCGCCGAGATGTTACGTTGGTTTAGGTTAGGTTAAATTACGTTATTGATGTATATGAAGGTCCCACGGAGAGGTAGAGGCCAACTCGCCAGGAATGTTGTCAAATATTAGTGCCGAGATGTTAGGTTGGGTTAGGTTAGGTAATATTAAGTCATTGATGTATATGAAGGTCCCACGGTGACGTAGAGGCCAACTCGCCAGGAATGTTGTCAAATATTACCGCCGAGATGTTAGGTTGGGTTAGGTTATGTTATATTACGTTATTCATGTATATGAAGGTCCCACGGAGAGGTAGAGGCCAACTCGCAGGAATGTTGTCAAATATTAGTGCCGAGATGTTAGGTTGGGTTAGGTTAGGTAATATTAAGTTATTGATGTATATGAAGGTCCCACGGTGACGTAGAGGCCAACTCGCCAGGAATGTTGTCAAATATTACCGCCGATGTGTTAGGTTGGGTTAGGTTAGGTTATATTACGTTATTGATGTATATAAAGGTCCCACGGAAACATAGAAGCCAACAAGCCAAGAATGTTGTCAAATATTACAGCCGAGATGTTACGTTTGGGTATTTTAGGTTATATTACGTTAGTGATGTATATAAAAGTCCCACGGAGTAGTAGAGGCCAACTCGACAGGAATGTTGTCAAATATTAGTGCCGAGAGGTTGGGTTGGGTGAGGTTAGGTTATAATATGTTGTTGATGTATATAAAGGCCCCACGGAGACGTAGAGGCCAACCCGCTAGGAATGTTGGCAAATAATAGCGCCGAAAGGTTAGGTTGGGTTAGTTTAGGTTATATTACGTTATTGATATATGTGAAGGTCCCACGGAGACGTAGAGGCCAACTCGCCAGGAATGTTGTCACATAATAGCGCCGAGTGGTTAGGTCGGGTTATATTAGGTTATATTAAGTTATTGATGGATATGAAGGTCCCACGGAGACGTAGTGGCCAACTCGCCAGGAATGTTGTCAAATATTCCCGCCGAGATGTTAGGTTGGGTTAGGTTAGGTTATATTACGTTATTGATGAATATGAAGGCCCCACGGAGACGTAGAGGCCATCTGGCCAGGAATGTTGTCAAATATTATCGCCGAGATGATAGGTTGGGTTAGGTTAGATTATATTACGTTATTGATGTATATGAAGGCCCCACGGAGACGTGGAGGCCATCTGGCCAGGAATGTTGTCAAATATTACCGCCGAGATGATAGGTTGGGTTAGATTAGATTATATTACGTTATTGACGTATATGAAGGTCGCACGGAGAGGTAGAGGCCAACTCGCCAGGAATGTTGTCAAATATTAGTGCCGAGATGTTGGGTTGGGTTAGGTTAGGTAATATTACGTTATTGATGTATATGAAGGTCCCACGGAGTCGTAGAGGCCAACTCGCCAGGAATGTTGTCAAATACTACCGCCGAGATGTTACGTTGGTTTAGGTTAGCTTAAATTACGTTATTGATGTATATAAAAGTCCCACGGAGACGTAGAGGCCAACTCGCCAGGAATGTGGTCAAATATTACCGCCGATATGATAGGTTGGGTTAGGTTACGTTATATTACGTTATTGATGTGTATGAAGGTCTCACGGTGAGGTAGAGGCCAACTCGACAGGAATGTTGTCAAATATTAGTGCCGACATGTTAGGTTGGGTTAGGATACGTTAAATTACGTTATTGATGTATATGAAGGTCCCACGGAGACGTAGAGGCCAACTCGCCAAGAATGTTGTCAAATATTACCGCCGATATGATAGGTTGGGCTAGGTTAGGTTATATGACGTTATTGATGTATATAAAGGTCCCACGGAAACATAGAGGCCAACAAGCCAGGAATGTTGTCAAATACTACCGCCGAGATGTTACGTTGGTTTAGGTTAGGTTAAATTACGTTATTGATGTATATGAAGGTCCCACGGAGAGGTAGAGGCCAACTCGCCAGGAATGTTGTCAAATATTAGTGCCGAGATGTTAGGTTGGGTTAGGTTAGGTAATATTAAGTCATTGATGTATATGAAGGTCCCACGGTGACGTAGAGGCCAACTCGCCAGGAATGTTGTCAAATATTACCGCCGAGATGTTAGGTTGGGTTAGGTTATGTTATATTACGTTATTCATGTATATGAAGGTCCCACGGAGAGGTAGAGGCCAACTCGCCAGGAATGTTGTCAAATATTAGTGCCGAGATGTTAGGTTGGGTTAGGTTAGGTAATATTAAGTTATTGATGTATATGAAGGTCCCACGGTGACGTAGAGGCCAACTCGCCAGGAATGTTGTCAAATATTACCGCCGATGTGTTAGGTTGGGTTAGGTTAGGTTATATTACGTTATTGATGTATATAAAGGTCCCACGGAAACATAGAAGCCAACAAGCCAAGAATGTTGTCAAATATTACAGCCGAGATGTTACGTTTGGGTATTTTAGGTTATATTACGTTAGTGATGTATATAAAAGTCCCACGGAGACGTAGAGGCCAACTCGACAGGAATGTTGTCAAATATTAGTGCCGAGAGGTTGGGTTGGGTGAGGTTAGGTTATAATATGTTGTTGATGTATATAAAGGCCCCACGGAGACGTAGAGGCCAACCCGCTAGGAATGTTGGCAAATAATAGCGCCGAAAGGTTAGGTTGGGTTAGTTTAGGTTATATTACGTTATTGATATATGTGAAGGTCCCACGGAGACGTAGAGGCCAACTCGCCAGGAATGTTGTCACATAATAGCGCCGAGTGGTTAGGTCGGGTTATATTAGGTTATATTAAGTTATTGATGGATATGAAGGTCCCACGGAGACGTAGAGGCCAACTCGCCAGGAATGTTGTCAAATATTCCCGCCGAGATGTTAGGTTGGGTTAGGTTAGGTTTTATTACGTTATTGATGCATATGAAGGCCCCACGGAGACGTAGAGGCCATCTGGCCAGGAATGTTGTCAAATATTATCGCCGAGATGATAGGTTGGGTTAGGTTAGATTATATTACGTTATTGATGTATATGAAGGCCCCACGGAGACGTGGAGGCCATCTGGCCAGGAATGTTGTCAAATATTACCGCCGAGATGATAGGTTGGGTTAGATTAGATTATATTACGTTATTGACGTATATGAAGGTCGCACGGAGAGGTAGAGGCCAACTCGCCAGGAATGTTGTCAAATATTAGTGCCGAGATGTTGGGTTGGGTTAGGTTAGGTTAAATTACGTTATTGATGTATATAAAAGTCCCACGGAGACATAGAGGCCAACTCTCCAGGAATGCGGTCAAATATTACCGCCGATATGATAGGTTGGGTTAGGTTAGATTATATTACGTTATTGATGTATATGAAGGCCCCACGGAGACGTAGAGGCCATCTGGCCAGGAATGTTGTCAAATATTACCGCCGAGATGAAAGGTTGGGTTAGGTTAGATTATATTACGTTATTGATGTATATGAAGGTCGCACGGAGAGGTAGAGGCCAACTCGCCAGGAATGTTGTCAAATATTAGTGCCGAGATGTTAGGTTGGTTTAGGTTAGGTTAAATTACGTTATTGATGTATATAAAAGTCCCACGGAGACATAGAGGCCAACTCTCCAGGAATGCGGTCAAATATTACCGCCGATATGATAGGTTGGGTTAGGTTAGATTATATTACGTTATTGATGTATATGAAGGCCCCACGGAGACGTAGAGGCCATCTGACCAGGAATGTTGTCAAATATTACCGCCGAGATGATAGGTTGGGTTAGGTTAGATTATATTACGTTATTGATGGATATGAAGGTCTCACGGAGACGTAGAGGCCAACTCGCCAGGAATGTTGTCAAATATTACCGCCGAGATGATAGGTTGGGTTAGGTTAGGTTATATTACGTTATTGATGTATATGAAGGTCCCACGGAGACGTAGCGGCCAACTCGCCAGGAATGTTGTCAAATATCAGTGCCGAGATGTTAGGTTGGGTTAGGTCAGGTTATATTACGTTATTGACGTATATAAAAGTCCCACGGAGACGTAGAGGCCAACACGCCAGGAATGTTGTCAAATATTACCGCCGAGAGGATAGGTTGGGTTAGGTTAGATTATATTACGTTATTGATGTATATGAAGGCCCCACGGAGACGTAGAGGCCATCTGGCCAGGAATGTTGTCAAATATTATCGCCGAGATGATAGGTTGGGTTAGGTTAGATTATATTACGTTATTGATGTATATGAAGGTCGCACGGAGAGGTAGAGGCCAACTCGCCAGGAATGTTGTCAAATATTAGTGCCGAGATGTTAGGTTGGGTTAGGCTAGGTAATATTACGTTATTGATGTATATGAAGGCCCCACGGAGACGTAGAGGCCAACCCGATAGGAATGTTGGCAAATAATAGCGCCGAAAGGTTAGGTTGGGTTAGTTTAGGTTATATTACGTTATTGATATATGTGAAGGTCCCACGGAGACGTAGAGGCCAACTCGCGAGGAATGTTGTCACATAATAGCGCCGAGTGGTTAGGTCGGGTTATATTAGGTTATATTACGTTATTGATGGATATGAAGGTCTCACGGAGACGTAGAGGCCAAGTCGCCAGGAATGTTGTCAAATATTACCGCCGAGATGATAGGTTGGGTTAGGTTAGGTTATATTACGTTATTGATGTATATGAAGGTCCCACGGAGACGTAGAGGCCAACTCGCCAGGAATGTTGTCAAATATCAGTGCCGAGATGTTAGGTTGGGTTAGGTCAGGTTATATTACGTTATTGACGTATATAAAAGTCCCACGGAGACGTAGAGGCCAACACGCCAGGAATGTTGTCAAATATTACCGCCGAGATGATAGGTTGGGTTAGGTTAGATTATATTACGTTATTGATGTATACGAAGGCCCCACGGAGACGTAGAGGCCATCTGGCCAGGAATGTTGTCAAATATTACCGCCGAGATGAAAGGTTGGGTTAGGTTAGATTATATTACGTTATTGATGTATATGAAGGTCGCACGGAGAGGTAGAGGCCAACTCGCCAGGAATGTTGTCAAATATTACCGCCGAGATGATAGGTTGGGTTAGGTTAGATTATATTACGTTATTGATGTATATGAAGGTCGCACGGAGAGGTAGAGGCCAACTCGCCAGGAATGTTGTCAAATATTAGTGCCGAGATGTTAGGTTGGGTTAGGTTAGGTAATATTACGTTATTGATGTATATGAAGGTCCCACGGAGACGTAGAGGCCAACTCGCCAGGAATGTTGTCAAATATTACCGCCGATATGATAGGTTGGGCTAGGTTAGGTTATATGACGTTATTGATGTATATAAAGGTCCCACGGAAACGTAGAGGCCAACAAGCCAGGAATGTTGTCAAATACTACCGCCGAGATGTTACGTTGGTTTAGGTTAGGTTAAATTACGTTATTGATGTATATGAAGGTCCCACGGAGAGGTAGAGGCCAACTCGCCAGGAATGTTGTCAAATATTAGTGCCGAGATGTTAGGTTGGGTTAGGTTAGGTAATATTAAGTCATTGATGTATATGAAGGTCCCACGGTGACGTAGAGGCCAACTCGCCAGGAATGTTGTCAAATATTACCGCCGAGATGTTAGGTTGGGTTAGGTTATGTTATATTACGTTATTCATGTATATGAAGGTCCCACGGAGAGGTAGGGGCCAACTCGCAGGAATGTTGTCAAATATTAGTGCCGAGATGTTAGGTTGGGTTAGGTTAGGTAATATTAAGTTATTGATGTATATGAAGGTCCCACGGTGACGTAGAGGCCAACTCGCCAGGAATGTTGTCAAATATTACCGCCGATGTGTTAGGTTGGGTTAGGTTAGGTTATATTACGTTATTGATGTATATAAAGGTCCCACGGAAACATAGAAGCCAACAAGCCAAGAATGTTGTCAAATATTACAGCCGAGATGTTACGTTTGGGTATTTTAGGTTATATTACGTTAGTGATGTATATAAAAGTCCCACGGAGTAGTAGAGGCCAACTCGACAGGAATGTTGTCAAATATTAGTGCCGAGAGGTTGGGTTGGGTGAGGTTAGGTTATAATATGTTGTTGATGTATATAAAGGCCCCACGGAGACGTAGAGGCCAACCCGCTAGGAATGTTGGCAAATAATAGCGCCGAAAGGTTAGGTTGGGTTAGTTTAGGTTATATTACGTTATTGATATATGTGAAGGTCCCACGGAGACGTAGAGGCCAACTCGCCAGGAATGTTGTCACATAATAGCGCCGAGTGGTTAGGTCGGGTTATATTAGGTTATATTAAGTTATTGATGGATATGAAGGTCCCACGGAGACGTAGTGGCCAACTCGCCAGGAATGTTGTCAAATATTCCCGCCGAGATGTTAGGTTGGGTTAGGTTAGGTTATATTACGTTATTGATGAATATGAAGGCCCCACGGAGACGTAGAGGCCATCTGGCCAGGAATGTTGTCAAATATTATCGCCGAGATGATAGGTTGGGTTAGGTTAGATTATATTACGTTATTGATGTATATGAAGGCCCCACGGAGACGTGGAGGCCATCTGGCCAGGAATGTTGTCAAATATTACCGCCGATATGATAGGTTGGGCTAGGTTAGGTTATATGACGTTATTGACGTATATAAAGGTCCCACGGAAACATAGAGGCCAACAAGCCAGGAATGTTGTCAAATACTACCGCCGAGATGTTACGTTGGTTTAGGTTAGGTTAAATTACGTTATTGATGTATATAAAAGTCCCACGGTGACGTAGAGGCCAACTCGCCAGGAATGTTGTCAAATATTACCGCCGATGTGTTAGGTTGGGTTAGGTTAGGTAATATTACGTTATTGATGTATATGAAGGTCCCACGGAGACGTAGAGGCCAACTCGCCAGGAATGTTGTCAAATATTACCGCCGATATGATAGGTTGGGCTAGGTTAGGTTATATGACGTTATTGATGTATATAAAGGTCCCACGGACACATAGAGGCCAACAAGCCAGGAATGTTGTCAAATACTACCGCCGAGATGTTACGTTGGTTTAGGTTAGCTTAAATTACGTTATTGATGTATATAAAAGTCCCACGGAGACGTAGAGGCCAACTCGCCAGGAATGTGGTCAAATATTACCGCCGATATGATAGGTTGGGTTAGGTTACGTTATATTACGTTATTGATGTGTATGAAGGTCTCACGGTGAGGTAGAGGCCAACTCGACAGGAATGTTGTCAAATATTAGTGCCGACATGTTAGGTTGGGTTAGGATACGTTAAATTACGTTATTGATGTATATGAAGGTCCCACGGAGACGTAGAGGCCAACTCGCCAAGAATGTTGTCAAATATTACCGCCGATATGATAGGTTGGGCTAGGTTAGGTTATATGACGTTATTGATGTATATAAAGGTCCCACGGAAACATAGAGGCCAACAAGCCAGGAATGTTGTCAAATACTACCGCCGAGATGTTACGTTGGTTTAGGTTAGGTTAAATTACGTTATTGATGTATATGAAGGTCCCACGGAGAGGTAGAGGCCAACTCGCCAGGAATGTTGTCAAATATTAGTGCCGAGATGTTAGGTTGGGTTAGGTTAGGTAATATTAAGTCATTGATGTATATGAAGGTCCCACGGTGACGTAGAGGCCAACTCGCCAGGAATGTTGTCAAATATTACCGCCGAGATGTTAGGTTGGGTTAGGTTATGTTATATTACGTTATTCATGTATATGAAGGTCCCACGGAGAGGTAGAGGCCAACTCGCCAGGAATGTTGTCAAATATTAGTGCCGAGATGTTAGGTTGGGTTAGGTTAGGTAATATTAAGTTATTGATGTATATGAAGGTCCCACGGTGACGTAGAGGCCAACTCGCCAGGAATGTTGTCAAATACTACCGCCGAGATGTTACGTTGGTTTAGGTTAGGTTAAATTACGTTATTGATGTATATAAAAGTCCCACGGTGACGTAGAGGCCAACTCGCCAGGAATGTTGTCAAATATTACCGCCGATGTGTTAGGTTGGGTTAGGTTAGGTTATATTACGTTATTGATGTGTATGAAGGCCCCACGGAGACGTAGAGGCCATCTGGCCAGGAATGTTGTCAAATATTATCGCCGAGATGATAGGTTGTGTTAGGTTAGATTATATTACGTTATTGATGTATATGAAGGTCGCACGGAGAGGTAGAGGCCAACTCGCCAGGAATGTTGTCAAATATTAGTGCCGAGATGTTAGGTTGGGTTAGGCTAGGTAATATTACGTTATTGATGTATATGAAGGCCCCACGGAGACGTAGAGGCCAACCCGATAGGAATGTTGGCAAATAATAGCGCCGAAAGGTTAGGTTGGGTTAGTTTAGGTTATATTACGTTATTGATATATGTGAAGGTCCCACGGAGACGTAGAGGCCAACTCGCGAGGAATGTTGTCACATAATAGCGCCGAGTGGTTAGGTCGGGTTATATTAGGTTATATTACGTTATTGATGGATATGAAGGTCTCACGGAGACGTAGAGGCCAACTCGCCAGGAATGTTGTCAAATATTACCGCCGAGATGATAGGTTGGGTTAGGTTAGGTTATATTACGTTATTGATGTATATGAAGGTCCCACGGAGACGTAGAGGCCAACTCGCCAGGAATGTTGTCAAATATCAGTGCCGAGATGTTAGGTTGGGTTAGGTCAGGTTATATTACGTTATTGACGCATATAAAAGTCCCACGGAGACGTAGAGGCCAACACGCCAGGAATGTTGTCAAATATTACCGCCGAGAGGATAGGTTGGGTTAGGTTAGATTATATTACGTTATTGATGTATATGAAGGCCCCACGGAGACGTAGAGGCCATCTGGCCAGGAATGTTGTCAAATATTATCGCCGAGATGATAGGTTGGGTTAGGTTAGATTATATTACGTTATTGATGTATATGAAGGTCGCACGGAGAGGTAGAGGCCAACTCGCCAGGAATGTTGTCAAATATTAGTGCCGAGATGTTAGGTTGGGTTAGGCTAGGTAATATTACGTTATTGATGGATATGAAGGTCTCACGGAGACGTAGAGGCCAAGTCGCCAGGAATGTTGTCAAATATTACCGCCGAGATGATAGGTTGGGTTAGGTTAGGTTATATTACGTTATTGATGTATATGAAGGTCCCACGGAGACGTAGAGGCCAACTCGCCAGGAATGTTGTCAAATATCAGTGCCGAGATGTTAGGTTGGGTTAGGTCAGGTTATATTACGTTATTGACGTATATAAAAGTCCCACGGAGACGTAGAGGCCAACACGCCAGGAATGTTGTCAAATATTACCGCCGAGATGATAGGTTGGGTTAGGTTAGATTATATTACGTTATTGATGTATATGAAGGCCCCACGGAGACGTAGAGGCCATCTGGCCAGGAATGTTGTCAAATATTACCGCCGAGATGAAAGGTTGGGTTAGGTTAGATTATATTACGTTATTGATGTATATGAAGGTCGCACGGAGAGGTAGAGGCCAACTCGCCAGGAATGTTGTCAAATATTAGTGCCGAGATGTTAGGTTGTTTTAGGTTAGGTTAAATTACGTTATTGATGTATATAAAAGTCCCACGGAGACATAGAGGCCAACTCTCCAGGAATGCGGTCAAATATTACCGCCGATGTGATAGGTTGGGTTAGGCTACGTTATATTACGTTATTGATGTATATGAAGGTCTCACGGTGAAGTAGAGGCCAACTCGACAGGAATGTTGTCAAATATTAGTGCCGAGACGTTAGGTAGGGTGAGGATACGTTAAATTACGTTATTGGTGTATATAAAAGTCCCACGGAGACGTAGAGGCCAACTCGCCAGGAATGTTGTCAAATATTACCGCCGAGATGATAGGTTGGGTTAGGTTAGATTATATTACGTTATTGATGTATATGAAGGCCCCACGGAGACGTAGAGGCCATCTGACCAGGAATGTTGTCAAATATTACCGCCGAGATGATAGGTTGGGTTAGGTTAGATTATATTACGTTATTGATGTATATGAAGGTCGCACGGAGAGGTAGAGGCCAACTCGCCAGGAATGTTGTCAAATATTAGTGCCGAGATGTTAGGTTGGGTTAGGTTAGGTAATATTACGTTATTGATGTATATGAAGGTCCCACGGAGACGTAGAGGCCAACTCGCCAGGAATGTTGTCAAATATTACCGCCGATATGATAGGTTGGGCTAGGTTAGGTTATATGACGTTATTGATGTATATAAAGGTCCCACGGAAACATAGAGGCCAACAAGCCAGGAATGTTGTCAAATACTACCGCCGAGATGTTACGTTGGTTTAGGTTAGGTTAAATTACGTTATTGATGTATATGAAGGTCCCACGGAGAGGTAGAGGCCAACTCGCCAGGAATGTTTTCAAATATTAGTGCCGAGATGTTAGGTTGGCTTAGGTTAGGTAATATTAAGTCATTGATGTATATGAAGGTCCCACGGTGACGTAGAGGCCAACTCGCCAGGAATGTTGTCAAATATTACCGCCTAGATGTTAGGTTGGGTTAGGTTATGTTATATTACGTTATTCATGTATATGAAGGTCCCACGGAGAGGTAGAGGCCAACTCGCCAGGAATGTTGTCAAATATTAGTGCCGAGATGTTAGGTTGGGTTAGGTCAGGTTATATTACGTTATTGACGTATATAAAAGTCCCACGGAGACGTAGAGGCCAACACGCCAGGAATGTTGTCAAATATTACCGCCGAGAGGATAGGTTGGGTTAGGTTAGATTATATTACGTTATTGATGTATATGAAGGCCCCACGGAGACGTAGAGGCCATCTGGCCAGGAATGTTGTCAAATATTATCGCCGAGATGATAGGTTGGGTTAGGTTAGATTATATTACGTTATTGATGTATATGAAGGTCGCACGGAGAGGTAGAGGCCAACTCGCCAGGAATGTTGTCAAATATTAGTGCCGAGATGTTAGGTTGGGTTAGGCTAGGTAATATTACGTTATTGATGTATATGAAGGCCCCACGGAGACGTAGAGGCCAACCCGATAGGAATGTTGGCAAATAATAGCGCCGAAAGGTTAGGTTGGGTTAGTTTAGGTTATATTACGTTATTGATATATGTGAAGGTCCCACGGAGACGTAGAGGCCAACTCGCGAGGAATGTTGTCACATAATAGCGCCGAGTGGTTAGGTCGGGTTATATTAGGTTATATTACGTTATTGATGGATATGAAGGTCTCACGGAGACGTAGAGGCCAAGTCGCCAGGAATGTTGTCAAATATTACCGCCGAGATGATAGGTTGGGTTAGGTTAGGTTATATTACGTTATTGATGTATATGAAGGTCCCACGGAGACGTAGAGGCCAACTCGCCAGGAATGTTGTCAAATATCAGTGCCGAGATGTTAGGTTGGGTTAGGTCAGGTTATATTACGTTATTGACGTATATAAAAGTCCCACGGAGACGTAGAGGCCAACACGCCAGGAATGTTGTCAAATATTACCGCCGAGATGATAGGTTGGGTTAGGTTAGATTATATTACGTTATTGATGTATACGAAGGCCCCACGGAGACGTAGAGGCCATCTGGCCAGGAATGTTGTCAAATATTACCGCCGAGATGAAAGGTTGGGTTAGGTTAGATTATATTACGTTATTGATGTATATGAAGGTCGCACGGAGAGGTAGAGGCCAACTCGCCAGGAATGTTGTCAAACATTACCGCCGAGATGATAGGTTGGGTTAGGTTAGATTATATTACGTTATTGATGTATATGAAGGTCGCACGGAGAGGTAGAGGCCAACTCGCCAGGAATGTTGTCAAATATTAGTGCCGAGATGTTAGGTTGGGTTAGGTTAGGTAATATTACGTTATTGATGTATATGAAGGTCCCACGGAGACGTAGAGGCCAACTCGCCAGGAATGTTGTCAAATATTACCGCCGATATGATAGGTTGGGCTAGGTTAGGTTATATGACGTTATTGATGTATATAAAGGTCCCACGGAAACGTAGAGGCCAACAAGCCAGGAATGTTGTCAAATACTACCGCCGAGATGTTACGTTGGTTTAGGTTAGGTTAAATTACGTTATTGATGTATATGAAGGTCCCACGGAGAGGTAGAGGCCAACTCGCCAGGAATGTTGTCAAATATTAGTGCCGAGATGTTAGGTTGGGTTAGGTTAGGTAATATTAAGTCATTGATGTATATGAAGGTCCCACGGTGACGTAGAGGCCAACTCGCCAGGAATGTTGTCAAATATTACCGCCGAGATGTTAGGTTGGGTTAGGTTATGTTATATTACGTTATTCATGTATATGAAGGTCCCACGGAGAGGTAGAGGCCAACTCGCAGGAATGTTGTCAAATATTAGTGCCGAGATGTTAGGTTGGGTTAGGTTAGGTAATATTAAGTTATTGATGTATATGAAGGTCCCACGGTGACGTAGAGGCCAACTCGCCAGGAATGTTGTCAAATATTACCGCCGATGTGTTAGGTTGGGTTAGGTTAGGTTATATTACGTTATTGATGTATATAAAGGTCCCACGGAAACATAGAAGCCAACAAGCCAAGAATGTTGTCAAATATTACAGCCGAGATGTTACGTTTGGGTATTTTAGGTTATATTACGTTAGTGATGTATATAAAAGTCCCACGGAGTAGTAGAGGCCAACTCGACAGGAATGTTGTCAAATATTAGTGCCGAGAGGTTGGGTTGGGTGAGGTTAGGTTATAATATGTTGTTGATGTATATAAAGGCCCCACGGAGACGTAGAGGCCAACCCGCTAGGAATGTTGGCAAATAATAGCGCCGAAAGGTTAGGTTGGGTTAGTTTAGGTTATATTACGTTATTGATATATGTGAAGGTCCCACGGAGACGTAGAGGCCAACTCGCCAGGAATGTTGTCACATAATAGCGCCGAGTGGTTAGGTCGGGTTATATTAGGTTATATTAAGTTATTGATGGATATGAAGGTCCCACGGAGACGTAGTGGCCAACTCGCCAGGAATGTTGTCAAATATTCCCGCCGAGATGTTAGGTTGGGTTAGGTTAGGTTATATTACGTTATTGATGAATATGAAGGCCCCACGGAGACGTAGAGGCCATCTGGCCAGGAATGTTGTCAAATATTATCGCCGAGATGATAGGTTGGGTTAGGTTAGATTATATTACGTTATTGATGTATATGAAGGCCCCACGGAGACGTGGAGGCCATCTGGCCAGGAATGTTGTCAAATATTACCGCCGAGATGATAGGTTGGGTTAGATTAGATTATATTACGTTATTGATGTATATAAAAGTCCCACGGAGACGTAGAGGCCAACTCGCCAGGAATGTGGTCAAATATTACCGCAGATGTGATAGGTTGGGTTAGGGTACGTTATATTACGTTATTGATGTATATGAAGGTCTCACGGTGAAGTAGAGGCCAACTCGACAGGAATGTTGTTAAATATTAGTGCCGACATATTAGGTTGGGTTAGGATACGTTAAATTACGTTATTGATGTATATAAAAGTCCCACGGAGACGTAGAGGCCAACTCGCCAGGAATGGTGTCAAATATTACCGCCGAGATGACACGTTAGGCTAGGTTAGGTTATATTACGGTATTGATGTATATAAAGGTCCCAGGGAAACATAGAGGCCAACAAGCCAGGAATGTTGTCAAATATTACCGCCGATATGATAGGTTGGGCTAGGTTAGGTTATATGACGTTATTGACGTATATAAAGGTCCCACGGAAACATAGAGGCCAACAAGCCAGGAATGTTGTCAAATACTACCGCCGAGATGTTACGTTGGTTTAGGTTAGGTTAAATTACGTTATTGATGTATATAAAAGTCCCACGGTGACGTAGAGGCCAACTCGCCAGGAATGTTGTCAAATATTACCGCCGATGTGTTAGGTTGGGTTAGGTTAGGTAATATTACGTTATTGATGTATATGAAGGTCCCACGGAGACGTAGAGGCCAACTCGCCAGGAATGTTGTCAAATATTACCGCCGATATGATAGGTTGGGCTAGGTTAGGTTATATGACGTTATTGATGTATATAAAGGTCCCACGGACACATAGAGGCCAACAAGCCAGGAATGTTGTCAAATACTACCGCCGAGATGTTACGTTGGTTTAGGTTAGCTTAAATTACGTTATTGATGTATATAAAAGTCCCACGGAGACGTAGAGGCCAACTCGCCAGGAATGTGGTCAAATATTACCGCCGATATGATAGGTTGGGTTAGGTTACGTTATATTACGTTATTGATGTGTATGAAGGTCTCACGGTGAGGTAGAGGCCAACTCGACAGGAATGTTGTCAAATATTAGTGCCGACATGTTAGGTTGGGTTAGGATACGTTAAATTACGTTATTGATGTATATGAAGGTCCCACGGAGACGTAGAGGCCAACTCGCCAAGAATGTTGTCAAATATTACCGCCGATATGATAGGTTGGGCTAGGTTAGGTTATATGACGTTATTGATGTATATAAAGGTCCCACGGAAACATAGAGGCCAACAAGCCAGGAATGTTGTCAAATACTACCGCCGAGATGTTACGTTGGTTTAGGTTAGGTTAAATTACGTTATTGATGTATATGAAGGTCCCACGGAGAGGTAGAGGCCAACTCGCCAGGAATGTTGTCAAATATTAGTGCCGAGATGTTAGGTTGGGTTAGGTTAGGTAATATTAAGTCATTGATGTATATGAAGGTCCCACGGTGACGTAGAGGCCAACTCGCCAGGAATGTTGTCAAATATTACCGCCGAGATGTTAGGTTGGGTTAGGTTATGTTATATTACGTTATTCATGTATATGAAGGTCCCACGGAGAGGTAGAGGCCAACTCGCCAGGAATGTTGTCAAATATTAGTGCCGAGATGTTAGGTTGGGTTAGGTTAGGTAATATTAAGTTATTGATGTATATGAAGGTCCCACGGTGACGTAGAGGCCAACTCGCCAGGAATGTTGTCAAATATTACCGCCGATGTGTTAGGTTGGGTTAGGTTAGGTTATATTACGTTATTGATGTATATAAAGGTCCCACGGAAACATAGAAGCCAACAAGCCAAGAATGTTGTCAAATATTACAGCCGAGATGTTACGTTTGGGTATTTTAGGTTATATTACGTTAGTGATGTATATAAAAGTCCCACGGAGACGTAGAGGCCAACTCGACAGGAATGTTGTCAAATATTAGTGCCGAGAGGTTGGGTTGGGTGAGGTTAGGTTATAATATGTTGTTGATGTATATAAAGGCCCCACGGAGACGTAGAGGCCAACCCGCTAGGAATGTTGGCAAATAATAGCGCCGAAAGGTTAGGTTGGGTTAGTTTAGGTTATATTACGTTATTGATATATGTGAAGGTCCCACGGAGACGTAGAGGCCAACTCGCCAGGAATGTTGTCACATAATAGCGCCGAGTGGTTAGGTCGGGTTATATTAGGTTATATTAAGTTATTGATGGATATGAAGGTCCCACGGAGACGTAGAGGCCAACTCGCCAGGAATGTTGTCAAATATTCCCGCCGAGATGTTAGGTTGGGTTAGGTTAGGTTTTATTACGTTATTGATGCATATGAAGGCCCCACGGAGACGTAGAGGCCATCTGGCCAGGAATGTTGTCAAATATTATCGCCGAGATGATAGGTTGGGTTAGGTTAGATTATATTACGTTATTGATGTATATGAAGGCCCCACGGAGACGTGGAGGCCATCTGGCCAGGAATGTTGTCAAATATTACCGCCGAGATGATAGGTTGGGTTAGATTAGATTATATTACGTTATTGACGTATATGAAGGTCGCACGGAGAGGTAGAGGCCAACTCGCCAGGAATGTTGTCAAATATTAGTGCCGAGATGTTGGGTTGGGTTAGGTTAGGTAATATTACGTTATTGATGTATATGAAGGTCCCACGGAGACGTAGAGGCCAACTCGCCAGGAATGTTGTCAAATATTACCGCCGATATGATAGGTTGGGCTAGGTTAGGTTATATGACGTTATTGATGTATATAAAGGTCCCACGGAAACATAGAGGCCAACAAGCCAGGAATGTTGTCAAATACTACCGCCAAGATGTTACGTTGGTTTAGGTTAGGTTAAATTACGTTATTGATGTATATAAAAGTCCCACGGAGACGTAGAGGCCAACTCGCCAGGAATGTGGTCAAATATTACCGCAGATGTGATAGGTTGGGTTAGGGTACGTTATATTACGTTATTGATGTATATGAAGGTCTCACGGTGAAGTAGAGGCCAACTCGACAGGAATGTTGTTAAATATTAGTGCCGACATATTAGGTTGGGTTAGGATACGTTAAATTACGTTATTGATGTATATAAAAGTCCCACGGAGACGTAGAGGCCAACTCGCCAGGAATGGTGTCAAATATTACCGCCGAGATGACACGTTAGGCTAGGTTAGGTTATATTACGGTATTGATGTATATAATGGTCCCAGGGAAACATAGAGGCCAACAAGCCAGGAATGTTGTCAAATATTACCGCCCAGATGTTACGTTGGTTTAGGTTAGGTTAAATTACGTTATTGATGTATATGAAGGTCCCACGGTGACGTAGAGGCCAACTCGCCAGGAATGTTGTCAAATATTACCGCCGATGTGTTAGGTTGGGTTAGGTTAGGTTATATTACGTTATTGATGTGTATGAAGGCCCCACGGAGACGTAGAGGCCAACTCGCCAGGGATGTTGTCAAATATTACCGCCGATATGATAGGATGGGCTAGGTTAGGGTATATTACGTTATTGATGTATATAAAGGTCCCAGGGAAACATAGAGGCCAACAAGACAGGAATGTTGTCAAATATTACCGCCGAGATGTTACGTTGGTTTAGGTTAGGTTAAATTACGTTATTGATGTATATGAAGGTCCCACGGAGAGGTAGAGGCCAACTCGCCAGGAATATTGTCAAATATTAGTGCCGAGATGTTAGGTTGTGTTAGGTTAGGTTATATTACGTTATTGATGTATATGAAGGCCCCGCGGAGACGTAGAGGCCAACTCGCCAGGAATGTTGTCAAATATTACCGCCGATATGATAGGTTGGGCTAGGTTAGGTTATATGACGTTATTGACGTATATAAAGGTCCCACGGAAACATAGAGGCCAACAAGCCAGGAATGTTGTCAAATACTACCGCCGAGATGTTACGTTGGTTTAGGTTAGGTTAAATTACGTTATTGATGTATATAAAAGTCCCACGGTGACGTAGAGGCCAACTCGCCAGGAATGTTGTCAAATATTACCGCCGATGTGTTAGGTTGGGTTAGGTTAGGTTATATTACGTTATTGATGTGTATGAAGGCCCCACGGAGACGTAGAGGCCATCTGGCCAGGAATGTTGTCAAATATTATCGCCGAGATGATAGGTTGTGTTAGGTTAGATTATATTACGTTATTGATGTATATGAAGGTCGCACGGAGAGGTAGAGGCCAACTCGCCAGGAATGTTGTCAAATATTAGTGCCGAGATGTTAGGTTGGGTTAGGCTAGGTAATATTACGTTATTGATGTATATGAAGGCCCCACGGAGACGTAGAGGCCAACCCGATAGGAATGTTGGCAAATAATAGCGCCGAAAGGTTAGGTTGGGTTAGTTTAGGTTATATTACGTTATTGATATATGTGAAGGTCCCACGGAGACGTAGAGGCCAACTCGCGAGGAATGTTGTCACATAATAGCGCCGAGTGGTTAGGTCGGGTTATATTAGGTTATATTACGTTATTGATGGATATGAAGGTCTCACGGAGACGTAGAGGCCAAGTCGCCAGGAATGTTGTCAAATATTACCGCCGAGATGATAGGTTGGGTTAGGTTAGGTTATATTACGTTATTGATGTATATGAAGGTCCCACGGAGACGTAGAGGCCAACTCGCCAGGAATGTTGTCAAATATCAGTGCCGAGATGTTAGGTTGGGTTAGGTCAGGTTATATTACGTTATTGACGTATATAAAAGTCCCACGGAGACGTAGAGGCCAACACGCCAGGAATGTTGTCAAATATTACCGCCGAGATGATAGGTTGGGTTAGGTTAGATTATATTACGTTATTGATGTATACGAAGGCCCCACGGAGACGTAGAGGCCATCTGGCCAGGAATGTTGTCAAATATTACCGCCGAGATGAAAGGTTGGGTTAGGTTAGATTATATTACGTTATTGATGTATATGAAGGTCGCACGGAGAGGTAGAGGCCAACTCGCCAGGAATGTTGTCAAACATTACCGCCGAGATGATAGGTTGGGTTAGGTTAGATTATATTACGTTATTGATGTATATGAAGGTCGCACGGAGAGGTAGAGGCCAACTCGCCAGGAATGTTGTCAAATATTAGTGCCGAGATGTTAGGTTGGGTTAGGTTAGGTAATATTACGTTATTGATGTATATGAAGGTCCCACGGAGACGTAGAGGCCAACTCGCCAGGAATGTTGTCAAATATTACCGCCGATATGATAGGTTGGGCTAGGTTAGGTTATATGACGTTATTGATGTATATAAAGGTCCCACGGAAACGTAGAGGCCAACAAGCCAGGAATGTTGTCAAATACTACCGCCGAGATGTTACGTTGGTTTAGGTTAGGTTAAATTACGTTATTGATGTATATGAAGGTCCCACGGAGAGGTAGAGGCCAACTCGCCAGGAATGTTGTCAAATATTAGTGCCGAGATGTTAGGTTGGGTTAGGTTAGGTAATATTAAGTCATTGATGTATATGAAGGTCCCACGGTGACGTAGAGGCCAACTCGCCAGGAATGTTGTCAAATATTACCGCCGAGATGTTAGGTTGGGTTAGGTTATGTTATATTACGTTATTCATGTATATGAAGGTCCCACGGAGAGGTAGAGGCCAACTCGCAGGAATGTTGTCAAATATTAGTGCCGAGATGTTAGGTTGGGTTAGGTTAGGTAATATTAAGTTATTGATGTATATGAAGGTCCCACGGTGACGTAGAGGCCAACTCGCCAGGAATGTTGTCAAATATTACCGCCGATGTGTTAGGTTGGGTTAGGTTAGGTTATATTACGTTATTGATGTATATAAAGGTCCCACGGAAACATAGAAGCCAACAAGCCAAGAATGTTGTCAAATATTACAGCCGAGATGTTACGTTTGGGTATTTTAGGTTATATTACGTTAGTGATGTATATAAAAGTCCCACGGAGTAGTAGAGGCCAACTCGACAGGAATGTTGTCAAATATTAGTGCCGAGAGGTTGGGTTGGGTGAGGTTAGGTTATAATATGTTGTTGATGTATATAAAGGCCCCACGGAGACGTAGAGGCCAACCCGCTAGGAATGTTGGCAAATAATAGCGCCGAAAGGTTAGGTTGGGTTAGTTTAGGTTATATTACGTTATTGATATATGTGAAGGTCCCACGGAGACGTAGAGGCCAACTCGCCAGGAATGTTGTCACATAATAGCGCCGAGTGGTTAGGTCGGGTTATATTAGGTTATATTAAGTTATTGATGGATATGAAGGTCCCACGGAGACGTAGTGGCCAACTCGCCAGGAATGTTGTCAAATATTCCCGCCGAGATGTTAGGTTGGGTTAGGTTAGGTTATATTACGTTATTGATGAATATGAAGGCCCCACGGAGACGTAGAGGCCATCTGGCCAGGAATGTTGTCAAATATTATCGCCGAGATGATAGGTTGGGTTAGGTTAGATTATATTACGTTATTGATGTATATGAAGGCCCCACGGAGACGTGGAGGCCATCTGGCCAGGAATGTTGTCAAATATTACCGCCGAGATGATAGGTTGGGTTAGATTAGATTATATTACGTTATTGATGTATATAAAAGTCCCACGGAGACGTAGAGGCCAACTCGCCAGGAATGTGGTCAAATATTACCGCAGATGTGATAGGTTGGGTTAGGGTACGTTATATTACGTTATTGATGTATATGAAGGTCTCACGGTGAAGTAGAGGCCAACTCGACAGGAATGTTGTTAAATATTAGTGCCGACATATTAGGTTGGGTTAGGATACGTTAAATTACGTTATTGATGTATATAAAAGTCCCACGGAGACGTAGAGGCCAACTCGCCAGGAATGGTGTCAAATATTACCGCCGAGATGACACGTTAGGCTAGGTTAGGTTATATTACGGTATTGATGTATATAAAGGTCCCAGGGAAACATAGAGGCCAACAAGCCAGGAATGTTGTCAAATATTACCGCCGATATGATAGGTTGGGCTAGGTTAGGTTATATGACGTTATTGACGTATATAAAGGTCCCACGGAAACATAGAGGCCAACAAGCCAGGAATGTTGTCAAATACTACCGCCGAGATGTTACGTTGGTTTAGGTTAGGTTAAATTACGTTATTGATGTATATAAAAGTCCCACGGTGACGTAGAGGCCAACTCGCCAGGAATGTTGTCAAATATTACCGCCGATGTGTTAGGTTGGGTTAGGTTAGGTAATATTACGTTATTGATGTATATGAAGGTCCCACGGAGACGTAGAGGCCAACTCGCCAGGAATGTTGTCAAATATTACCGCCGATATGATAGGTTGGGCTAGGTTAGGTTATATGACGTTATTGATGTATATAAAGGTCCCACGGACACATAGAGGCCAACAAGCCAGGAATGTTGTCAAATACTACCGCCGAGATGTTACGTTGGTTTAGGTTAGCTTAAATTACGTTATTGATGTATATAAAAGTCCCACGGAGACGTAGAGGCCAACTCGCCAGGAATGTGGTCAAATATTACCGCCGATATGATAGGTTGGGTTAGGTTACGTTATATTACGTTATTGATGTGTATGAAGGTCTCACGGTGAGGTAGAGGCCAACTCGACAGGAATGTTGTCAAATATTAGTGCCGACATGTTAGGTTGGGTTAGGATACGTTAAATTACGTTATTGATGTATATGAAGGTCCCACGGAGACGTAGAGGCCAACTCGCCAAGAATGTTGTCAAATATTACCGCCGATATGATAGGTTGGGCTAGGTTAGGTTATATGACGTTATTGATGTATATAAAGGTCCCACGGAAACATAGAGGCCAACAAGCCAGGAATGTTGTCAAATACTACCGCCGAGATGTTACGTTGGTTTAGGTTAGGTTAAATTACGTTATTGATGTATATGAAGGTCCCACGGAGAGGTAGAGGCCAACTCGCCAGGAATGTTGTCAAATATTAGTGCCGAGATGTTAGGTTGGGTTAGGTTAGGTAATATTAAGTCATTGATGTATATGAAGGTCCCACGGTGACGTAGAGGCCAACTCGCCAGGAATGTTGTCAAATATTACCGCCGAGATGTTAGGTTGGGTTAGGTTATGTTATATTACGTTATTCATGTATATGAAGGTCCCACGGAGAGGTAGAGGCCAACTCGCCAGGAATGTTGTCAAATATTAGTGCCGAGATGTTAGGTTGGGTTAGGTTAGGTAATATTAAGTTATTGATGTATATGAAGGTCCCACGGTGACGTAGAGGCCAACTCGCCAGGAATGTTGTCAAATATTACCGCCGATGTGTTAGGTTGGGTTAGGTTAGGTTATATTACGTTATTGATGTATATAAAGGTCCCACGGAAACATAGAAGCCAACAAGCCAAGAATGTTGTCAAATATTACAGCCGAGATGTTACGTTTGGGTATTTTAGGTTATATTACGTTAGTGATGTATATAAAAGTCCCACGGAGACGTAGAGGCCAACTCGACAGGAATGTTGTCAAATATTAGTGCCGAGAGGTTGGGTTGGGTGAGGTTAGGTTATAATATGTTGTTGATGTATATAAAGGCCCCACGGAGACGTAGAGGCCAACCCGCTAGGAATGTTGGCAAATAATAGCGCCGAAAGGTTAGGTTGGGTTAGTTTAGGTTATATTACGTTATTGATATATGTGAAGGTCCCACGGAGACGTAGAGGCCAACTCGCCAGGAATGTTGTCACATAATAGCGCCGAGTGGTTAGGTCGGGTTATATTAGGTTATATTAAGTTATTGATGGATATGAAGGTCCCACGGAGACGTAGAGGCCAACTCGCCAGGAATGTTGTCAAATATTCCCGCCGAGATGTTAGGTTGGGTTAGGTTAGGTTTTATTACGTTATTGATGCATATGAAGGCCCCACGGAGACGTAGAGGCCATCTGGCCAGGAATGTTGTCAAATATTATCGCCGAGATGATAGGTTGGGTTAGGTTAGATTATATTACGTTATTGATGTATATGAAGGCCCCACGGAGACGTGGAGGCCATCTGGCCAGGAATGTTGTCAAATATTACCGCCGAGATGATAGGTTGGGTTAGATTAGATTATATTACGTTATTGACGTATATGAAGGTCGCACGGAGAGGTAGAGGCCAACTCGCCAGGAATGTTGTCAAATATTAGTGCCGAGATGTTGGGTTGGGTTAGGTTAGGTAATATTACGTTATTGATGTATATGAAGGTCCCACGGAGACGTAGAGGCCAACTCGCCAGGAATGTTGTCAAATATTACCGCCGATATGATAGGTTGGGCTAGGTTAGGTTATATGACGTTATTGATGTATATAAAGGTCCCACGGAAACATAGAGGCCAACAAGCCAGGAATGTTGTCAAATACTACCGCCAAGATGTTACGTTGGTTTAGGTTAGGTTAAATTACGTTATTGATGTATATAAAAGTCCCACGGAGACGTAGAGGCCAACTCGCCAGGAATGTGGTCAAATATTACCGCAGATGTGATAGGTTGGGTTAGGGTACGTTATATTACGTTATTGATGTATATGAAGGTCTCACGGTGAAGTAGAGGCCAACTCGACAGGAATGTTGTTAAATATTAGTGCCGACATATTAGGTTGGGTTAGGATACGTTAAATTACGTTATTGATGTATATAAAAGTCCCACGGAGACGTAGAGGCCAACTCGCCAGGAATGGTGTCAAATATTACCGCCGAGATGACACGTTAGGCTAGGTTAGGTTATATTACGGTATTGATGTATATAATGGTCCCAGGGAAACATAGAGGCCAACAAGCCAGGAATGTTGTCAAATATTACCGCCCAGATGTTACGTTGGTTTAGGTTAGGTTAAATTACGTTATTGATGTATATGAAGGTCCCACGGTGACGTAGAGGCCAACTCGCCAGGAATGTTGTCAAATATTACCGCCGATGTGTTAGGTTGGGTTAGGTTAGGTTATATTACGTTATTGATGTGTATGAAGGCCCCACGGAGACGTAGAGGCCAACTCGCCAGGGATGTTGTCAAATATTACCGCCGATATGATAGGATGGGCTAGGTTAGGGTATATTACGTTATTGATGTATATAAAGGTCCCAGGGAAACATAGAGGCCAACAAGACAGGAATGTTGTCAAATATTACCGCCGAGATGTTACGTTGGTTTAGGTTAGGTTAAATTACGTTATTGATGTATATGAAGGTCCCACGGAGAGGTAGAGGCCAACTCGCCAGGAATATTGTCAAATATTAGTGCCGAGATGTTAGGTTGTGTTAGGTTAGGTTATATTACGTTATTGATGTATATGAAGGCCCCGCGGAGACGTAGAGGCCAACTCGCCAGGAATGTTGTCAAATATTACCGCCGATATGATAGGTTGGGCTAGGTTAGGTTATATGACGTTATTGACGTATATAAAGGTCCCACGGAAACATAGAGGCCAACAAGCCAGGAATGTTGTCAAATACTACCGCCGAGATGTTACGTTGGTTTAGGTTAGGTTAAATTACGTTATTGATGTATATAAAAGTCCCACGGTGACGTAGAGGCCAACTCGCCAGGAATGTTGTCAAATATTACCGCCGATGTGTTAGGTTGGGTTAGGTTAGGTTATATTACGTTATTGATGTGTATGAAGGCCCCACGGAGACGTAGAGGCCATCTGGCCAGGAATGTTGTCAAATATTATCGCCGAGATGATAGGTTGTGTTAGGTTAGATTATATTACGTTATTGATGTATATGAAGGTCGCACGGAGAGGTAGAGGCCAACTCGCCAGGAATGTTGTCAAATATTAGTGCCGAGATGTTAGGTTGGGTTAGGCTAGGTAATATTACGTTATTGATGTATATGAAGGCCCCACGGAGACGTAGAGGCCAACCCGATAGGAATGTTGGCAAATAATAGCGCCGAAAGGTTAGGTTGGGTTAGTTTAGGTTATATTACGTTATTGATATATGTGAAGGTCCCACGGAGACGTAGAGGCCAACTCGCGAGGAATGTTGTCACATAATAGCGCCGAGTGGTTAGGTCGGGTTATATTAGGTTATATTACGTTATTGATGGATATGAAGGTCTCACGGAGACGTAGAGGCCAACTCGCCAGGAATGTTGTCAAATATTACCGCCGAGATGATAGGTTGGGTTAGGTTAGGTTATATTACGTTATTGATGTATATGAAGGTCCCACGGAGACGTAGAGGCCAACTCGCCAGGAATGTTGTCAAATATCAGTGCCGAGATGTTAGGTTGGGTTAGGTCAGGTTATATTACGTTATTGACGTATATAAAAGTCCCACGGAGACGTAGAGGCCAACACGCCAGGAATGTTGTCAAATATTACCGCCGAGAGGATAGGTTGGGTTAGGTTAGATTATATTACGTTATTGATGTATATGAAGGCCCCACGGAGACGTAGAGGCCATCTGGCCAGGAATGTTGTCAAATATTATCGCCGAGATGATAGGTTGGGTTAGGTTAGATTATATTACGTTATTGATGTATATGAAGGTCGCACGGAGAGGTAGAGGCCAACTCGCCAGGAATGTTGTCAAATATTAGTGCCGAGATGTTAGGTTGGGTTAGGCTAGGTAATATTACGTTATTGATGTATATGAAGGACCCACGGAGACGTAGAGACCAACCCGATAGGAATGTTGGCAAATAATAGCGCCGAAAGGTTAGGTTGGGTTAGTTTAGGTTATATTACGTTATTGATATATGTGAAGGTCCCACGGAGACGTAGAGGCCAACTCGCGAGGAATGTTGTCACATAATAGCGCCGAGTGGTTAGGTCGGGTTATATTAGGTTATATTACGTTATTGATGGATATGAAGGTCTCACGGAGACGTAGAGGCCAAGTCGCCAGGAATGTTGTCAAATATTACCGCCGAGATGATAGGTTGGGTTAGGTTAGGTTATATTACGTTATTGATGTATATGAAGGTCCCACGGAGACGTAGAGGCCAACTCGCCAGGAATGTTGTCAAATATCAGTGCCGAGATGTTAGGTTGGGTTAGGTCAGGTTATATTACGTTATTGACGTATATAAAAGTCCCACGGAGACGTAGAGGCCAACACGCCAGGAATGTTGTCAAATATTACCGCCGAGATGATAGGTTGGGTTAGGTTAGATTATATTACGTTATTGATGTATATGAAGGCCCCACGGAGACGTAGAGGCCATCTGGCCAGGAATGTTGTCAAATATTACCGCCGAGATGAAAGGTTGGGTTAGGTTAGATTATATTACGTTATTGATGTATATGAAGGTCGCACGGAGAGGTAGAGGCCAACTCGCCAGGAATGTTGTCAAATATTAGTGCCGAGATGTTAGGTTGGTTTAGGTTAGGTTAAATTACGTTATTGATGTATATAAAAGTCCCACGGAGACATAGAGGCCAACTCTCCAGGAATGCGGTCAAATATTACCGCCGATATGATAGGTTGGGTTAGGTTAGATTATATTACGTTATTGATGTATATGAAGGCCCCACGGAGACGTAGAGGCCATCTGACCAGGAATGTTGTCAAATATTACCGCCGAGATGATAGGTTGGGTTAGGTTAGATTATATTACGTTATTGATGTATATGAAGGTCGCACGGAGAGGTAGAGGCCAACTCGCCAGGAATGTTGACAAATATTAGTGCCGAGATGTTAGGTTGGGTTAGGTTAGGTAATATTACGTTATTGATGTATATGAAGGTCCCACGGAGAGGTAGAGGCCAACTCGCCAGGAATGTTGTCAAATATTAGTGCCGAGATGTTAGGTTGGGTTAGGCTAGGTAATATTACGTTATTGATGTATATGAGGGCCCCACGGAGACGTAGAGGCCAACCCGATAGGAATGTTGGCAAATAATAGCGCCGAAAGGTTAGGTTGGGTTAGTTTAGGTTATATTACGTTATTGATATATGTGAAGGTCCCACGGAGACGTAGAGGCCAACTCGCGAGGAATGTTGTCACATAATAGCGCCGAGTGGTTAGGTCGGGTTATATTAGGTTATATTACGTTATTGATGGATATGAAGGTCTCACGGAGACGTAGAGGCCAAGTCGCCAGGAATGTTGTCAAATATTACCGCCGAGATGATAGGTTGGGTTAGGTTAGGTTATATTACGTTATTGATGTATATGAAGGTCCCACGGAGACGTAGATGCCAACTCGCCAGGAATGTTGTCAAATATCAGTGCCGAGATGTTAGGTTGGGTTAGGTCAGGTTATATTACGTTATTGACGTATATAAAAGTCCCACGGAGACGTAGAGGCCAACACGCCAGGAATGTTGTCAAATATTACCGCCGAGATGATAGGTTGGGTTAGGTTAGATTATATTACGTTATTGATGTATATGAAGGCCCCACGGAGACGTAGAGGCCATCTGGCCAGGAATGTTGTCAAATATTACCGCCGAGATGAAAGGTTGGGTTAGGTTAGATTATATTACGTTATTGATGTATATGAAGGTCGCACGGAGAGGTAGAGGCCAACTCGCCAGGAATGTTGTCAAATATTAGTGCCGAGATGTTAGGTTGTTTTAGGTTAGGTTAAATTACGTTATTGATGTATATAAAAGTCCCACGGAGACATAGAGGCCAACTCTCCAGGAATGCGGTCAAATATTACCGCCGATGTGATAGGTTGGGTTAGGCTACGTTATATTACGTTATTGATGTATATGAAGGTCTCACGGTGAAGTAGAGGCCAACTCGACAGGAATGTTGTCAAATATTAGTGCCGAGATGTTAGGTAGGGTGAGGATACGTTAAATTACGTTATTGGTGTATATAAAAGTCCCACGGAGACGTAGAGGCCAACTCGCCAGGAATGTTGTCAAATATTACCGCCGAGATGATAGGTTGGGTTAGGTTAGATTATATTACGTTATTGATGTATATGAAGGCCCCACGGAGACGTAGAGGCCATCTGACCAGGAATGTTGTCAAATATTACCGCCGAGATGATAGGTTGGGTTAGGTTAGATTATATTACGTTATTGATGTATATGAAGGTCGCACGGAGAGGTAGAGGCCAACTCGCCAGGAATGTTGTCAAATATTAGTGCCGAGATGTTAGGTTGGGTTAGGTTAGGTAATATTACGTTATTGATGTATATGAAGGTCCCACGGAGACGTAGAGGCCAACTCGCCAGGAATGTTGTCAAATATTACCGCCGATATGATAGGTTGGGCTAGGTTAGGTTATATGACGTTATTGATGTATATAAAGGTCCCACGGAAACATAGAGGCCAACAAGCCAGGAATGTTGTCAAATACTACCGCCGAGATGTTACGTTGGTTTAGGTTAGGTTAAATTACGTTATTGATGTATATGAAGGTCCCACGGAGAGGTAGAGGCCAACTCGCCAGGAATGTTTTCAAATATTAGTGCCGAGATGTTAGGTTGGGTTAGGTTAGGTAATATTAAGTCATTGATGTATATGAAGGTCCCACGGTGACGTAGAGGCCAACTCGCCAGGAATGTTGTCAAATATTACCGCCTAGATGTTAGGTTGGGTTAGGTTATGTTATATTACGTTATTCATGTATATGAAGGTCCCACGGAGAGGTAGAGGCCAACTCGCCAGGAATGTTGTCAAATATTAGTGCCGAGATGTTAGGTTGGGTTAGGTTAGGTAATATTAAGTTATTGATGTATATGAAGGTCCCACGGTGACGTAGAGGCCAACTCGCCAGGAATGTTGTCAAATATTACCGCCGATGTGTTAGGTTGGGTTAGGTTAGGTTATATTACGTTATTGATGTATATAAAGGTCCCACGGAAACATAGAAGCCAACAAGCCAAGAATGTTGTCAAATATTACAGCCGAGATGTTACGTTTGGGTATTTTAGGTTATATTACGTTAGTGATGTATATAAAAGTCCCACGGAGACGTAGAGGCCAACTCGACAGGAATGTTGTCAAATATTAGTGCCGAGAGTTTGGGTTGGGTGAGGTTAGGTTATAATATGTTGTTGATGTATATAAAGGCCCCACGGAGACGTAGAGGCCAACCCGCTAGGAATGTTGGCAAATAATAGCGCCGAAAGGTTAGGTTGGGTTAGTTTAGGTTATATTACGTTATTGATATATGTGAAGGTCCCACGGAGACGTAGAGGCCAACTCGCCAGGAATGTTGTCACATAATAGCGCCGAGTGGTTAGGTCGGGTTATATTAGGTTATATTAAGTTATTGATGGATATGAAGGTCCCACGGAGACGTAGAGGCCAACTCGCCAGGAATGTTGTCAAATATTACCGCCGAGATGTTAGGTTGAGTTAGGTTAGGTTATATTACGTTATTGATGAATATGAAGGCCCCACGGAGACGTAGAGGCCATCTGGCCAGGAATGTTGTCAAATATTATCGCCGAGATGATAGGTTGGGTTAGGTTAGATTATATTACGTTATTGATGTATATGAAGGCCCCACGGAGACGTGGAGGCCATCTGGCCAGGAATGTTGTCAAATATTACCGCCGAGATGATAGGTTGGGTTAGATTAGATTATATTACGTTATTGACGTATATGAAGGTCGCACGGAGAGGTAGAGGCCAACTCGCCAGGAATGTTGTCAAATATTAGTGCCGAGATGTTGGGTTGGGTTAGGTTAGGTAATATTACGTTATTGATGTATATGAAAGTCCCACGGAGACGTAGAGGCCAACTCGCCAGGAATGTTGTCAAATATTACCGCCGATATGATAGGTTGGGCTAGGTTAGGTTATATGACGTTATTGATGTATATAAAGGTCCCACGGAAACATAGAGGCCAACAAGCCAGGAATGTTGTCAAATACTACCGCCGAGATGTTACGTTGGTTTAGGTTAGGTTAAATTACGTTATTGATGTATATAAAAGTCCCACGGAGACGTAGAGGCCAACTCGCCAGGAATGTGGTCAAATATTACCGCAGATGTGATAGGTTGGGTTAGGGTACGTTATATTACGTTATTGATGTATATGAAGGTCTCACGGTGAAGTAGAGGCCAACTCGACAGGAATGTTGTTAAATATTAGTGCCGACATATTAGGTTGGGTTAGGATACGTTAAATTACGTTATTGATGTATATAAAAGTCCCACGGAGACGTAGAGGCCAACTCGCCAGGAATGGTGTAAAATATTACCGCCGATGTGTTAGGTTGGGTTAGGTTAGGTTATATTACGTTATTGATGTGTATGAAGGCCCCACGGAGACGTAGAGGCCAACTCGCCAGGGATGTTGTCAAATATTACCGCCGATATGATAGGATGGGCTAGGTTAGGGTATATTACGTTATTGATGTATATAAAGGTCCCAGGGAAACATAGAGGCCAACAAGACAGGAATGTTGTCAAATATTACCGCCGAGATGTTACGTTGGTTTAGGTTAGGTTAAATTACGTTATTGATGTATATGAAGGTCCCACGGAGAGGTAGAGGCCAACTCGCCAGGAATGTTGTCAAATATTAGTGCCGAGATGTTAGGTTGTGTTAGGTTAGGTTATATTACGTTATTGATGTATATGAAGGCCCCGCGGAGACGTAGAGGCCAACTCGCCAGGAATGTTGTCAAATATTACCGCCGATATGATAGGTTGGGCTAGGTTAGGTTATATGACGTTATTGATGTATATAAAGGTCCCACGGAAACATAGAGGCCAACAAGCCAGGAATGTTGTCAAATACTACCGCCGAGATGTTACGTTGGTTTAGGTTAGGTTAAATTACGTTATTGATGTATATAAAAGTCCCACGGTGACGTAGAGGCCAACTCGCCAGGAATGTTGTCAAATATTACCGCCGATGTGTTAGGTTGGGTTAGGTTAGGTAATATTACGTTATTGATGTATATGAAGGTCCCACGGAGACGTAGAGGCCAACTCGCCAGGAATGTCGTCAAATATTACCGCCGATATGATAGGTTGGGCTAGGTTAGGTTATATGACGTTATTGATGTATATAAAGGTCCCACGGAAACATAGAGGCCAACAAGCCAGGAATGTTGTCAAATACTACCGCCGAGATGTTACGTTGGTTTAGGTTAGCTTAAATTACGTTATTGATGTATATAAAAGTCCCACGGAGACGTAGAGGCCAACTCGCCAGGAATGTGGTCAAATATTACCGCCGATATGATAGGTTGGGTTAGGTTACGTTATATTACGTTATTGATGTGTATGAAGGTCTCACGGTGAGGTAGAGGCCAACTCGACAGGAATGTTGTCAAATATTAGTGCCGACATGTTAGGTTGGGTTAGGATATGTTAAATTACGTTATTGATGTATATGAAGGTCCCACGGAGACGTAGAGGCCAACTCGCCAAGAATGTTGTCAAATATTACCGCCGATATGATAGGTTGGGCTAGGTTAGGTTATATGACTTTATTGATGTATATAAAGGTCCCACGGAAACATAGAGGCCAACAAGCCAGGAATGTTGTCAAATACTACCGCCGAGATGTTACGTTGGTTTAGGTTAGGTTAAATTACGTTATTGATGTATATGAAGGTCCCACGGAGAGGTAGAGGCCAACTCGCCAGGAATGTTGTCAAATATTAGTGCCGAGATGTTAGGTTGGCTTAGGTTAGGTAATATTAAGTTATTGATGTATATGAAGGTCCCACGGTGACGTAGAGGCCAACTCGCCAGGAATGTTGTCAAATATTACCGCCGAGATGTTAGGTTGGGTTAGGTTATGTTATATTACGTTATTGATGTATATGAAGGTCCCACGGAGAGGTAGAGGCCAACTCGCCAGGAATGTTGTCAAATATTAGTGCCGAGATGTTAGGTTGGGTTAGGTTAGGTAATATTAAGTTATTGATGTATATGAAGGTCCCACGGTGACGTAGAGGCCAACTCGCCAGGAGTGTTGTCAAATATTACCGCCGATGTGTTAGGTTGGGTTAGGTTAGGTTATATTACGTTATTGATGTGTATGAAGGCCCCACGGAGACGTAGAGGCCAACTCGCCAGGAATGTTGTCAAATATTACCGCCGATATGATAGGTTGGGCTAGGTTAGGTTATATGACGTTATTGATGTATATAAAGGTCCCACGGAAACATAGAGGCCAACAAGCCAGGAATGTTGTCAAATACTACCGCCGAGATGTTACGTTGGTTTAGGTTAGGTTAAATTACGTTATTGATGTATATGAAGGTCCCACGGTGACGTAGAGGCCAACTCGCCAGGAATGTTGTCAAATATTACCGCCGATGTGTTAGGTTGGGTTAGGTTAGGTTATATTACGTTATTGATGTGTATGAAGGCCCCACGGAGACGTAGAGGCCAACTCGCCAGGGATGTTGTCAAATATTCCCGCCGATATGATAGGATGGGCTAGGTTAGGGTATATTACGTTATTGATGTATATAAAGGTCCCAGGGAAACATAGAGACCAACAAGACAGGAATGTTGTCAAATATTACCGCCGAGATGTTACGTTGGTTTAGGTTCGGTTAAATTACGTTATTGATGTATATGAAGGTCCCACGGAGAGGTAGAGGCCAACTCGCCAGGAATGTTGTCAAATATTAGTGCCGAGATGTTAGGTTGTGTTAGGTTAGGTTATATTACGTTATTGATGTATATGAAGGCCCCGCGGAGACGTAGAGGCCAACTCGCCAGGAATGTTGTCAAATATTACCGCCGATATGATAGGTTGGGCTAGGTTAGGTTATATGACGTTATTGATGTATATAAAGGTCCCACGGAAACATAGAGGCCAACAAGCCAGGAATGTTGTCAAATACTACCGCCGAGATGTTACGTTGGTTTAGGTTAGGTTAAATTACGTTATTGATGTATATAAAAGTCCCACGGTGACGTAGAGGCCAACTCGCCAGGAATGTTGTCAAATATTACCGCCGATGTGTTAGGTTGGGTTAGGTTAGGTAATATTACGTTATTGATGTATATGAAGGTCCCACGGAGACGTAGAGGCCAACTCGCCAGGAATGTGGTCAAATATTACCGCAGATGTGATAGGTTGGGTTAGGGTACGTTATATTACGTTATTGATGTATATGAAGGTCTCACGGTGAAGTAGAGGCCAACTCGACAGGAATGTTGTTAAATATTAGTGCCGACATATTAGGTTGGGTTAGGATACGTTAAATTACGTTATTGATGTATATAAAAGTCCCACGGAGACGTAGAGGCCAACTCGCCAGGAATGGTGTAAAATATTACCGCCGATGTGTTAGGTTGGGTTAGGTTAGGTTATATTACGTTATTGATGTGTATGAAGGCCCCACGGAGACGTAGAGGCCAACTCGCCAGGGATGTAGTCAAATATTACCGCCGATATGATAGGATGGGCTAGGTTAGGGTATATTACGTTATTGATATATATAAAGGTCCCAGGGAAACATAGAGGCCAACAAGACAGGAATGTTGTCAAATATTACCGCCGAGATGTTACGTTGGTTTAGGTTAGGTTAAATTACGTTATTGATGTATATGAAGGTCCCACGGAGAGGTAGAGGCCAACTCGCCAGGAATGTTGTCAAATATTAGTGCCGAGATGTTAGGTTGGGTTAGGTTAGGTAATATTACGTTATTGATGTATATGAAGGTCCCACGGAGACGTAGAGGCCAACTCGCCAGGAATGTTGTCAAATATTACCGCCGATATGATAGGTTGGGCTAGGTTAGGTTATATGACGTTATTGATGTATATAAAGGTCCCACGGAAACATAGAGGCCAACAAGCCAGGAATGTTGTCAAATACTACCGCCGAGATGTTACGTTGGTTTAGGTTAGCTTAAATTACGTTATTGATGTATATAAAAGTCCCACGGAGACGTAGAGGCCAACTCGCCAGGAATGTGGTCAAATATTACCGCCGATATGATAGGTTGGGTTAGGTTACGTTATATTACGTTATTGATGTGTATGAAGGTCTCACGGTGAGGTAGAGGCCAACTCGACAGGAATGTTGTCAAATATTAGTGCCGAAATGTTAGGTTGGGTTAGGATATGTTAAATTACGTTATTGATGTATATGAAGGTCCCACGGAGACGTAGAGGCCAACTCGCCAAGAATGTTGTCAAATATTACCGCCGATATGATAGGTTGGGCTAGGTTAGGTTATATGACTTTATTGATGTATATAAAGGTCCCACGGAAACATAGAGGCCAACAAGCCAGGAATGTTGTCAAATACTACCGCCGAGATGTTACGTTGGTTTAGGTTAGGTTAAATTACGTTATTGATGTATATGAAGGTCCCACGGTGACGTAGAGGCCAACTCGCCAGGAATGTTGTCAAATATTACCGCCGATGTGTTAGGTTGGGTTAGGTTAGGTTATATTACGTTATTGATGTGTATGAAGGCCCCACGGAGACGTAGAGGCCAACTCGCCAGGGATGTTGTCAAATATTCCCGCCGATATGATAGGATGGGCTAGGTTAGGGTATATTACGTTATTGATGTATATAAAGGTCCCAGGGAAACATAGAGACCAACAAGACAGGAATGTTGTCAAATATTACCGCCGAGATGTTACGTTGGTTTAGGTTCGGTTAAATTACGTTATTGATGTATATGAAGGTCCCACGGAGAGGTAGAGGCCAACTCGCCAGGAATGTTGTCAAATATTAGTGCCGAGATGTTAGGTTGTGTTAGGTTAGGTTATATTACGTTATTGATGTATATGAAGGCCCCGCGGAGACGTAGAGGCCAACTCGCCAGGAATGTTGTCAAATATTACCGCCGATATGATAGGTTGGGCTAGGTTAGGTTATATGACGTTATTGATGTATATAAAGGTCCCACGGAAACATAGAGGCCAACAAGCCAGGAATGTTGTCAAATACTACCGCCGAGATGTTACGTTGGTTTAGGTTAGGTTAAATTACGTTATTGATGTATATAAAAGTCCCACGGTGACGTAGAGGCCAACTCGCCAGGAATGTGGTCAAATATTACCGCAGATGTGATAGGTTGGGTTAGGGTACGTTATATTACGTTATTGATGTATATGAAGGTCTCACGGTGAAGTAGAGGCCAACTCGACAGGAATGTTGTTAAATATTAGTGCCGACATATTAGGTTGGGTTAGGATACGTTAAATTACGTTATTGATGTATATAAAAGTCCCACGGAGACGTAGAGGCCAACTCGCCAGGAATGGTGTAAAATATTACCGCCGATGTGTTAGGTTGGGTTAGGTTAGGTTATATTACGTTATTGATGTGTATGAAGGCCCCACGGAGACGTAGAGGCCAACTCGCCAGGGATGTAGTCAAATATTACCGCCGATATGATAGGATGGGCTAGGTTAGGGTATATTACGTTATTGATATATATAAAGGTCCCAGGGAAACATAGAGGCCAACAAGACAGGAATGTTGTCAAATATTACCGCCGAGATGTTACGTTGGTTTAGGTTAGGTTAAATTACGTTATTGATGTATATGAAGGTCCCACGGAGAGGTAGAGGCCAACTCGCCAGGAATGTTGTCAAATATTAGTGCCGAGATGTTAGGTTGGGTTAGGTTAGGTAATATTACGTTATTGATGTATATGAAGGTCCCACGGAGACGTAGAGGCCAACTCGCCAGGAATGTTGTCAAATATTACCGCCGATATGATAGGTTGGGCTAGGTTAGGTTATATGACGTTATTGATGTATATAAAGGTCCCACGGAAACATAGAGGCCAACAAGCCAGGAATGTTGTCAAATACTACCGCCGAGATGTTACGTTGGTTTAGGTTAGCTTAAATTACGTTATTGATGTATATAAAAGTCCCACGGAGACGTAGAGGCCAACTCGCCAGGAATGTGGTCAAATATTACCGCCGATATGATAGGTTGGGTTAGGTTACGTTATATTACGTTATTGATGTGTATGAAGGTCTCACGGTGAGGTAGAGGCCAACTCGACAGGAATGTTGTCAAATATTAGTGCCGAAATGTTAGGTTGGGTTAGGATATGTTAAATTACGTTATTGATGTATATGAAGGTCCCACGGAGACGTAGAGGCCAACTCGCCAAGAATGTTGTCAAATATTACCGCCGATATGATAGGTTGGGCTAGGTTAGGTTATATGACTTTATTGATGTATATAAAGGTCCCACGGAAACATAGAGGCCAACAAGCCAGGAATGTTGTCAAATACTACCGCCGAGATGTTACGTTGGTTTAGGTTAGGTGTAATTACGTTATTGATGTATATGAAGGTCCCACGGTGACGTAGAGGCCAACTCGCCAGGAATGTTGTCAAATATTACCGCCGATGTGTTAGTTTGGGTTAGGTTAGGTTATATTACGTTATTGATGTGTATGAAGGCCCCACGGAGACGTAGAGGCCAACTCGCCAGGGATGTTGTCAAATATTCCCGCCGATATGATAGGATGGGCTAGGTTAGGGTATATTACGTTATTGATGTATATAAAGGTCCCAGGGAAACATAGAGGCCAACAAGACAGGAATGTTGTCAAATATTACCGCCGAGATGTTACGTTGGTTTAGGTTAGGTTAAATTACGTTATTGATGTATATGAAGGTCCCACGGAGAGGTAGAGGCCAACTCGCCAGGAATGTTGTCAAATATTAGTGCCGAGATGTTAGGTTGTGTTAGGTTAGGTTATATTACGTTATTGATGTATATGAAGGCCCCGCGGAGACGTAGAGGCCAACTCGCCAGGAATGTTGTCAAATATTACCGCCGATATGATCGGTTGGGCTAGGTTAGGTTATATGACGTTATTGATGTATATAAAGGTCCCACGGAAACATAGAGGCCAACAAGCCAGGAATGTTGTCAAATACTACCGCCGAGATGTTACGTTGGTTTAGGTTAGGTTAAATTACGTTATTGATGTATATAAAAGTCCCACGGTGACGTAGAGGCCAACTCGCCAGGAATGTTGTCAAATATTACCGCCGATGTGTTAGGTTGGGTTAGGTTAGGTAATATTACGTTATTGATGTGTATGAAGGTCTCACGGTGAGGTAGAGGCCAACTCGCCAGGAATGTTGTCAAATATTACCGCCGATGTGTTAGGTTGGGTTAGGTTAGGTTATATTACGTTATTGATGTGTATGAAGGCCCCACGGAGACGTAGAGGCCAACTCGCCAGGAATGTTGTCAAATATTACCGCCGATATGATAGGTTGGGCTAGGTTAGGTTATATGACGTTATTGATGTATATAAAGGTCCCACGGAAACATAGAGGCCAACAAGCCAGGAATGTTGTCAAATACTACCGCCGAGATGTTACGTTGGTTTAGGTTAGGTTAAATTACGTTATTGATGTATATGAAGGTCCCACGGAGAGGTAGAGGCCAACTCGCCAGGAATGTTGTCAAATATTAGTGCCGAGATGTTAGGTTGGCTTAGGTTAGGTAATATTAAGTTATTGATGTATATGAAGGTCCCACGGTGACGTAGAGGCCAACTCGCCAGGAATGTTGTCAAATATTACCGCCGAGATGTTAGGTTGGGTTAGGTTATGTTATATTACGTTATTGATGTATATGAAGGTCCCACGGAGAGGTAGAGGCCAACTCGCCAGGAATGTTGTCAAATATTAGTGCCGAGATGTTAGGTTGGGTTAGGTTAGGTAATATTAAGTTATTGATGTATATGAAGGTCCCACGGTGACGTAGAGGCCAACTCGCCAGGAATGTTGTCAAATATTAGTGCCGAGATGTTAGGTTGGGTTAGGTTAGGTAATATTAAGTTATTGATGTATATGAAGGTCCCACGGTGACGTAGAGGCCAACTCGCCAGGAATGTTGTCAAATATTACCGCCGATGTGTTAGGTTGTGTTAGGTTAGGTTATATTACGTTATTGATGTATATGAAGGTCCCACGGAGAGGTAGAGGCCAACTCGCCAGGAATGTTGTCAAATATTAGTGCCGAGATGTTAGGTTGGGTTAGGTTAGGTAATATTACGTTATTGATGTATATGAAGGTCCCACGGAGACGTAGAGGCCAACTCGCCAGGAATGTTGTCAAATATTATCGCCGAGATGATAGGTTGGGTTAGGTTAGATAATATTACGTTATTGATGTATATAAAGGTCCCACGGAAACATAGAGGCCAACAAGCCAGGAATGTTATCAAATACTACCGCCGATATGATAGGTTGGGCTAGGTTAGGTTATATGACGTTATTGATGTATATAAAGGTCCCACGGAAACATAGAGGCCAACAAGCCAGGAATGTTGTCAAATACTACCGCCGAGATGTTACGTTGGTTTAGGTTAGGTTAAATTACGTTATTGATGTATATAAAAGTCCCACGGTGACGTAGAGGCCAACTCGCCAGGAATGTTGTCAAATATTACCGCCGATGTGTTAGGTTGGGTTAGGTTAGGTAATATTACGTTATTGATGTATATGAAGGTCCCACGGAGACGTAGAGGCCAACTCGCCAGGAATGTTGTCAAATATTACCGCCGATATGATAGGTTGGGCTAGGTTAGGTTATATGACGTTATTGATGTATATAAAGGTCCCACGGAAACATAGAGGCCAACAAGCCAGGAATGTTGTCAAATACTACCGCCGAGATGTTACGTTGGTTTAGGTTAGCTTAAATTACGTTATTGATGTATATAAAAGTCCCACGGAGACGTAGAGGCCAACTCGCCAGGAATGTGGTCAAATATTACCGCCGATATGATAGGTTGGGTTAGGTTACGTTATATTACGTTATTGATGTGTATGAAGGTCTCACGGTGAGGTAGAGGCCAACTCGACAGGAATGTTGTCAAATATTAGTGCCGACATGTTAGGTTGGGTTAGGATATGTTAAATTACGTTATTGATGTATATGAAGGTCCCACGGAGACGTAGAGGCCAACTCGCCAAGAATGTTGTCAAATATTACCGCCGATATGATAGGTTGGGCTAGGTTAGGTTATATGACTTTATTGATGTATATAAAGGTCCCACGGAAACATAGAGGCCAACAAGCCAGGAATGTTGTCAAATACTACCGCCGAGATGTTACGTTGGTTTAGGGTAGGTTAAATTACGTTATTGATGTATATGAAGGTCCCACGGAGAGGTAGAGGCCAACTCGCCAGGAATGTTGTCAAATATTAGTGCCGAGATGTTAGGTTGGCTTAGGTTAGGTAATATTAAGTTATTGATGTATATGAAGGTCCCACGGTGACGTAGAGGCCAACTCGCCAGGAATGTTGTCAAATATTACCGCCGAGATGTTAGGTTGGGTTAGGTTATGTTATATTACGTTATTGATGTATATGAAGGTCCCACGGAGAGGTAGAGGCCAACTCGCCAGGAATGTTGTCAAATATTAGTGCCGAGATGTTAGGTTGGGTTAGGTTAGGTAATATTAAGTTATTGATGTATATGAAGGTCCCACGGTGACGTAGAGGCCAACTCGCCAGGAGTGTTGTCAAATATTACCGCCGATGTGTTAGGTTGGGTTAGGTTAGGTTATATTACGTTATTGATGTGTATGAAGGCCCCACGGAGACGTAGAGGCCAACTCGCCAGGAATGTTGTCAAATATTACCGCCGATATGATAGGTTGGGCTAGGTTAGGTTATATGACGTTATTGATGTATATAAAGGTCCCACGGAAACATAGAGGCCAACAAGCCAGGAATGTTGTCAAATACTACCGCCGAGATGTTACGTTGGTTTAGGTTAGGTTAAATTACGTTATTGATGTATATGAAGGTCCCACGGTGACGTAGAGGCCAACTCGCCAGGAATGTTGTCAAATATTACCGCCGATGTGTTAGGTTGGGTTAGGTTAGGTTATATTACGTTATTGATGTGTATGAAGGCCCCACGGAGACGTAGAGGCCAACTCGCCAGGGATGTTGTCAAATATTCCCGCCGATATGATAGGATGGGCTAGGTTAGGGTATATTACGTTATTGATGTATATAAAGGTCCCAGGGAAACATAGAGGCCAACAAGACAGGAATGTTGTCAAATATTACCGCCGAGATGTTACGTTGGTTTAGGTTAGGTTAAATTACGTTATTGATGTATATGAAGGTCCCACGGAGAGGTAGAGGCCAACTCGCCAGGAATGTTGTCAAATATTAGTGCCGAGATGTTAGGTTGTGTTAGGTTAGGTTATATTACGTTATTGATGTATATGAAGGCCCCGCGGAGACGTAGAGGCCAACTCGCCAGGAATGTTGTCAAATATTACCGCCGATATGATAGGTTGGGCTAGGTTAGGTTATATGACGTTATTGATGTATATAAAGGTCCCACGGAAACATAGAGGCCAACAAGCCAGGAATGTTGTCAAATACTACCGCCGAGATGTTACGTTGGTTTAGGTTAGGTTAAATTACGTTATTGATGTATATAAAAGTCCCACGGTGACGTAGAGGCCAACTCGCCAGGAATGTTGTCAAATATTACCGCCGATGTGTTAGGTTGGGTTAGGTTAGGTAATATTACGTTATTGATGTATATGAAGGTCCCACGGAGACGTAGAGGCCAACTCGCCAGGAATGTTGTCAAATATTACCGCCGATGTGATAGGTTGGGCTAGGTTAGGTTATATGACGTTATTGATGTATATAAAGGTCCCACGGAAACATAGAGGCCAACAAGCCAGGAATGTTGTCAAATACTACCGCCGAGATGTTACGTTGGTTTAGGTTAGCTTAAATTACGTTATTGATGTATATAAAAGTCCCACGGAGACGTAGAGGCCAACTCGCCAGGAATGTGGTCAAATATTACCGCCGATATGATAGGTTGGGTTAGGTTACGTTATATTACGTTATTGATGTGTATGAAGGTCTCACGGTGAGGTAGAGGCCAACTCGACAGGAATGTTGTCAAATATTAGTGCCGACATGTTAGGTTGGGTTAGGATACGTTAAATTACGTTATTGATGTATATGAAGGTCCCACGGAGACGTAGAGGCCAACTCGCCAAGAATGTTGTCAAATATTACCGCCGATATGATAGGTTGGGCTAGGTTAGGTTATATGACGTTATTGATGTATATAAAGGTCCCACGGTGACGTAGAGGCCAACTCGCCAGGAATGTTGTCAAATATTACCGCCGATGTGTTAGGTTGGGTTAGGTTAGGTTATATTACGTTATTGATGTGTATGAAGGCCCCACGGAGACGTAGAGGCCAACTCGCCAGGAATGTTGTCAAATATTACCGCCGATATGATAGGTTGGGCTAGGTTAGGTTATATGACGTTATTGATGTATATAAAGGTCCCACGGAAACATAGAGGCCAACAAGCCAGGAATGTTGTCAAATATTAGTGCCGAGATGTTAGGTTGGGTTAGGTTAGGTAATATTAAGTTATTGATGTATATGAAGGTCCCACGGTGACGTAGAGGCCAACTCGCCAGGAGTGTTGTCAAATATTACCGCCGATGTGTTAGGTTGGGTTAGGTTAGGTTATATTACGTTATTGATGTGTATGAAGGCCCCACGGAGACGTAGAGGCCAACTCGCCAGGAATGTTGTCAAATATTACCGCCGATATGATAGGTTGGGCTAGGTTAGGTTATATGACGTTATTGATGTATATAAAGGTCCCACGGAAACATAGAGGCCAACAAGCCAGGAATGTTGTCAAATACTACCGCCGAGATGTTACGTTGGTTTAGGTTAGGTTAAATTACGTTATTGATGTATATGAAGGTCCCACGGTGACGTAGAGGCCAACTCGCCAGGAATGTTGTCAAATATTACCGCCGATGTGTTAGGTTGGGTTAGGTTAGGTTATATTACGTTATTGATGTGTATGAAGGCCCCACGGAGACGTAGAGGCCAACTCGCCAGGGATGTTGTCAAATATTCCCGCCGATATGATAGGATGGGCTAGGTTAGGGTATATTACGTTATTGATGTATATAAAGGTCCCAGGGAAACATAGAGGCCAACAAGACAGGAATGTTGTCAAATATTACCGCCGAGATGTTACGTTGGTTTAGGTTAGGTTAAATTACGTTATTGATGTATATGAAGGTCCCACGGAGAGGTAGAGGCCAACTCGCCAGGAATGTTGTCAAATATTAGTGCCGAGATGTTAGGTTGTGTTAGGTTAGGTTATATTACGTTATTGATGTATATGAAGGCCCCGCGGAGACGTAGAGGCCAACTCGCCAGGAATGTTGTCAAATATTACCGCCGATATGATAGGTTGGGCTAGGTTAGGTTATATGACGTTATTGATGTATATAAAGGTCCCACGGAAACATAGAGGCCAACAAGCCAGGAATGTTGTCAAATACTACCGCCGAGATGTTACGTTGGTTTAGGTTAGGTTAAATTACGTTATTGATGTATATAAAAGTCCCACGGTGACGTAGAGGCCAACTCGCCAGGAATGTTGTCAAATATTACCGCCGATGTGTTAGGTTGGGTTAGGTTAGGTAATATTACGTTATTGATGTATATGAAGGTCCCACGGAGACGTAGAGGCCAACTCGCCAGGAATGTTGTCAAATATTACCGCCGATGTGATAGGTTGGGCTAGGTTAGGTTATATGACGTTATTGATGTATATAAAGGTCCCACGGAAACATAGAGGCCAACAAGCCAGGAATGTTGTCAAATACTACCGCGGAGATGTTACGTTGGTTTAGGTTAGCTTAAATTACGTTATTGATGTATATAAAAGTCCCACGGAGACGTAGAGGCCAACTCGCCAGGAATGTGGTCAAATATTACCGCCGATATGATAGGTTGGGTTAGGTTACGTTATATTACGTTATTGATGTGTATGAAGGTCTCACGGTGAGGTAGAGGCCAACTCGACAGGAATGTTGTCAAATATTAGTGCCGACATGTTAGGTTGGGTTAGGATACGTTAAATTACGTTATTGATGTATATGAAGGTCCCACGGAGACGTAGAGGCCAACTCGCCAAGAATGTTGTCAAATATTACCGCCGATATGATAGGTTGGGCTAGGTTAGGTTATATGACGTTATTGATGTATATAAAGGTCCCACGGTGACGTAGAGGCCAACTCGCCAGGAATGTTGTCAAATATTACCGCCGATGTGTTAGGTTGGGTTAGGTTAGGTTATATTACGTTATTGATGTGTATGAAGGCCCCACGGAGACGTAGAGGCCAACTCGCCAGGAATGTTGTCAAATATTACCGCCGATATGATAGGTTGGGCTAGGTTAGGTTATATGAAGTTATTGATGTATATAAAGGTCCCACGGAAACATAGAGGCCAACAAGCCAGGAATGTTGTCAAATACTACCGCCGAGATGTTACGTTGGTTTAGGTTAGGTTAAATTACGTTATTGATGTATATGAAGGTCCCACGGTGAGGTAGAGGCCAACTCGCCAGGAATGTTGTCAAATATTAGTGCCGAGATGTTAGGTTGGCTTAGGTTAGGTAATATTAAGTTATTGATGTATATGAAGGTCCCACGGTGACGTAGAGGCCAACTCGCCAGGAATGTTGTCAAATATTACCGCCGAGATGTTAGGTTGGGTTAGGTTATGTTATATTACGTTATTGATGTATATGAAGGTCCCACGGAGAGGTAGAGGCCAACTCGCCAGGAATGTTGTCAAATATTAGTGCCGAGATGTTAGGTTGGGTTAGGTTAGGTAATATTAAGTTATTGATGTATATGAAGGTCCCACGGTGACGTAGAGGCCAACTCGCCAGGAGTGTTGTCAAATATTACCGCCGATGTGTTAGGTTGGGTTAGGTTAGGTTATATTACGTTATTGATGTGTATGAAGGCCCCACGGAGACGTAGAGGCCAACTCGCCAGGAATGTTGTCAAATATTACCGCCGATATGATAGGTTGGGCTAGGTTAGGTTATATGACGTTATTGATGTATATAAAGGTCCCACGGAAACATAGAGGCCAACAAGCCAGGAATGTTGTCAAATACTACCGCCGAGATGTTACGTTGGTTTAGGTTAGGTTAAATTACGTTATTGATGTATATGAAGGTCCCACGGTGACGTAGAGGCCAACTCGCCAGGAATGTTGTCAAATATTACCGCCGATGTGTTAGGTTGGGTTAGGTTAGGTTATATTACGTTATTGATGTGTATGAAGGCCCCACGGAGACGTAGAGGCCAACTCGCCAGGGATGTTGTCAAATATTCCCGCCGATATGATAGGATGGGCTAGGTTAGGGTATATTACGTTATTGATGTATATAAAGGTCCCAGGGAAACATAGAGGCCAACAAGACAGGAATGTTGTCAAATATTACCGCCGAGATGTTACGTTGGTTTAGGTTAGGTTAAATTACGTTATTGATGTATATGAAGGTCCCACGGAGAGGTAGAGGCCAACTCGCCAGGAATGTTGTCAAATATTAGTGCCGAGATGTTAGGTTGTGTTAGGTTAGGTTATATTACGTTATTGATGTATATGAAGGCCCCGCGGAGACGTAGAGGCCAACTCGCCAGGAATGTTGTCAAATATTACCGCCGATATGATAGGTTGGGCTAGGTTAGGTTATATGACGTTATTGATGTATATAAAGGTCCCACGGAAACATAGAGGCCAACAAGCCAGGAATGTTGTCAAATACTACCGCCGAGATGTTACGTTGGTTTAGGTTAGGTTAAATTACGTTATTGATGTATATAAAAGTCCCACGGTGACGTAGAGGCCAACTCGCCAGGAATGTTGTCAAATATTACCGCCGATGTGTTAGGTTGGGTTAGGTTAGGTAATATTACGTTATTGATGTATATGAAGGTCCCACGGAGACGTAGAGGCCAACTCGCCAGGAATGTTGTCAAATATTACCGCCGATGTGATAGGTTGGGCTAGGTTAGGTTATATGACGTTATTGATGTATATAAAGGTCCCACGGAAACATAGAGGCCAACAAGCCAGGAATGTTGTCAAATATTACCGCCGAGATGATAGGTTGGGTTAGGTTAGATTATATTACGTTATTGATGTATATGAAGGCCCCACGGAGACGTAGAGGCCATCTGACCAGGAATGTTGTCAAATATTACCGCCGAGATGATAGGTTGGGTTAGGTTAGATTATATTACGTTATTGATGTATATGAAGGTCGCACGGAGAGGTAGAGGCCAACTCGCCAGGAATGTTGTCAAATATTAGTGCCGAGATGTTAGGTTGGGTTAGGTTAGGTAATATTACGTTATTGATGTATATGAAGGTCCCACGGAGACGTAGAGGCCAACTCGCCAGGAATGTTGTCAAATATTACCGCCGATATGATAGGTTGGGCTAGGTTAGGTTATATGACGTTATTGATGTATATAAAGGTCCCTCGGAAACATAGAGGCCAACAAGCCAGGAATGTTGTCAAATACTACCGCCGAGATGTTACGTTGGTTTAGGTTAGGTTAAATTACGTTATTGATGTATATGAAGGTCCCACGGAGAGGTAGAGGCCAACTCGCCAGGAATGTTGTCAAATATTAGTGCCGAGATGTTAGGTTGGGTTAGGTTAGGTAATATTAAGTCATTGATGTATATGAAGGTCCCACGGTGACGTAGAGGCCAACTCGCCAGGAATGTTGTCAAATATTACCGCCGAGATGTTAGGTTGGGTTAGGTTATGTTATATTACGTTATTCATGTATATGAAGGTCCCACGGAGAGGTAGAGGCCAACTCGCCAGGAATGTTGTCAAATATTAGTGCCGAGATGTTAGGTTGGGTTAGGTTAGGTAATATTAAGTTATTGATGTATATGAAGGTCCCACGGTGACGTAGAGGCCAACTCGCCAGGAATGTTGTCAAATATTACCGCCGATGTGTTAGGTTGGGTTAGGTTAGGTTATATTACGTTATTGATGTATATAAAGGTCCCACGGAAACATAGAAGCCAACAAGCCAAGAATGTTGTCAAATATTACAGCCGAGATGTTACGTTTGGGTATTTTAGGTTATATTACGTTAGTGATGTATATAAAAGTCCCACGGAGACGTAGAGGCCAACTCGACAGGAATGTTGTCAAATATTAGTGCCGAGAGGTTGGGTTGGGTGAGGTTAGGTTATAATATGTTGTTGATGTATATAAAGGCCCCACGGAGACGTAGAGGCCAACCCGCTAGGAATGTTGGCAAATAATAGCGCCGAAAGGTTAGGTTGGGTTAGTTTAGGTTATATTACGTTATTGATATATGTGAAGGTCCCACGGAGACGTAGAGGCCAACTCGCCAGGAATGTTGTCACATAATAGCGCCGAGTGGTTAGGTCGGGTTATATTAGGTTATATTAAGTTATTGATGGATATGAAGGTCCCACGGAGACGTAGAGGCCAACTCGCCAGGAATGTTGTCAAATATTACCGCCGAGATGTTAGGTTGGGTTAGGTTAGGTTATATTACGTTATTGATGAATATGAAGGCCCCACGGAGACGTAGAGGCCATCTGGCCAGGAATGTTGTCAAATATTATCGCCGAGATGATAGGTTGGGTTAGGTTAGATTATATTACGTTATTGATGTATATGAAGGCCCCACGGAGACGTGGAGGCCATCTGGCCAGGAATGTTGTCAAATATTACCGCCGAGATGATAGGTTGGGTTAGATTAGATTATATTACGTTATTGACGTATATGAAGGTCGCACGGAGAGGTAGAGGCCAACTCGCCAGGAATGTTGTCAAATATTAGTGCCGAGATGTTGGGTTGGGTTAGGTTAGGTAATATTACGTTATTGATGTATATGAAAGTCCCACGGAGACGTAGAGGCCAACTCGCCAGGAATGTTGTCAAATATTACCGCCGATATGATAGGTTGGGCTAGGTTAGGTTATATGACGTTATTGATGTATATAAAGGTCCCACGGAAACATAGAGGCCAACAAGCCAGGAATGTTGTCAAATACTACCGCCGAGATGTTACGTTGGTTTAGGTTAGGTTAAATTACGTTATTGATGTATATAAAAGTCCCACGGAGACGTAGAGGCCAACTCGCCAGGAATGTGGTCAAATATTACCGCAGATGTGATAGGTTGGGTTAGGGTACGTTATATTACGTTATTGATGTATATGAAGGTCTCACGGTGAAGTAGAGGCCAACTCGACAGGAATGTTGTTAAATATTAGTGCCGACATATTAGGTTGGGTTAGGATACGTTAAATTACGTTATTGATGTATATAAAAGTCCCACGGAGACGTAGAGGCCAACTCGCCAGGAATAGTGTCAAATATTACCGCCGATGTGTTAGGTTGGGTTAGGTTAGGTTATATTACGTTATTGATGTGTATGAAGGCCCCACGGAGACGTAGAGGCCAACTCGCCAGGGATGTTGTCAAATATTACCGCCGATATGATAGGATGGGCTAGGTTAGGGTATATTACGTTATTGATGTATATAAAGGTCCCAGGGAAACATAGAGGCCAACAAGACAGGAATGTTGTCAAATATTACCGCCGAGATGTTACGTTGGTTTAGGTTAGGTTAAATTACGTTATTGATGTATATGAAGGTCCCACGGAGAGGTAGAGGCCAACTCGCCAGGAATGTTGTCAAATATTAGTGCCGAGATGTTAGGTTGGCTTAGGTTAGGTAATATTAAGTTATTGATGTATATGAAGGTCCCACGGTGACGTAGAGGCCAACTCGCCAGGAATGTTGTCAAATATTACCGCCGAGATGTTAGGTAGGGTGAGGATACGTTAAATTACTTTATTGGTGTATATAAAAGTCCCACGGAGACGTAGAGGCCAACTCGCCAGGAATGTTGTCAAATATTACCGCCGAGATGATAGGTTGGGTTAGGTTAGATTATATTACGTTATTGATGTATATGAAGGCCCCACGGAGACGTAGAGGCCATCTGACCAGGAATGTGGTCAAATATTACCGCCGAGATGATAGGTTGGGTTAGGTTAGATTATATTACGTTATTGATGTATATGAAGGTCGCACGGAGAGGTAGAGGCCAACTCGCCAGGAATGTTGTCAAATATTAGTGCCGACATGTTAGGTTGTGTTAGGTTAGGTTATATTACGTTATTGATGTATATGAAGGCCCCGCGGAGACGTAGAGGCCAACTCGCCAGGAATGTTGTCAAATATTACCGCCGATATGATAGGTTGGGCTAGGTTAGGTTATATGACGTTATTGATGTATATAAAGGTCCCACGGAAACATAGAGGCCAACAAGCCAGGAATGTTGTCAAATACTACCGCCGAGATGTTACGTTGGTTTAGGTTAGGTTAAATTACGTTATTGATGTATATAAAAGTCCCACGGTGACGTAGAGGCCAACTCGCCAGGAATGTTGTCAAATATTACCGCCGATGTGTTAGGTTGGGTTAGGTTAGGTAATATTACGTTATTGATGTATATGAAGGTCCCACGGAGACGTAGAGGCCAACTCGCCAGGAATATTGTCAAATATTACCGCCGATATGATAGGTTGGGCTAGGTTAGGTTATATGACGTTATTGATGTATATAAAGGTCCCACGGAAACATAGCGGCCAACAAGCCAGGAATGTTGTCAAATACTACCGCCGAGATGTTACGTTGGTTTAGGTTAGGTTAAATTACGTTATTGATGTATATGAAGGTCCCACGGAGAGGTAGAGGCCAACTCGCCAGGAATGTTGTCAAATATTAGTGCCGAGATGTTAGGTTGGCTTAGGTTAGGTAATATTAAGTTATTGATGTATATGAAGGTCCCACGGTGACGTAGAGGCCAACTCGCCAGGAATGTTGTCAAATATTACCGCCGAGATGTTAGGTTGGGTTAGGTTATGTTATATTACGTTATTGATGTATATGAAGGTCCCACGGAGAGGTAGAGGCCAACTCGCCAGGAATGTTGTCAAATACTACCGCCGAGATGTTACGTTGGTTTAGGTTAGGTTAAATTACGTTATTGATGTATATGAAGGTCCCACGGAGAGGTAGAGGCCAACTCGCCAGGAATGTTGTCAAATATTAGTGCCGAGATGTTAGGTTGGCTTAGGTTAGGTAATATTAAGTTATTGATGTATATGAAGGTCCCACGGTGACGTAGAGGCCAACTCGCCAGGAATGTTGTCAAATATTACCGCCGAGATGTTAGGTTGGGTTAGGTTATGTTATATTACGTTATTGATGTATATGAAGGTCCCACGGAGAGGTAGAGGCCAACTCGCCAGGAATGTTGTCAAATATTAGTGCCGAGATGTTAGGTTGGGTTAGGTTAGGTAATATTAAGTTATTGATGTATATGAAGGTCCCACGGTGACGTAGAGGCCAACTCGCCAGGAATGTTGTCAAATATTACCGCCGATGTGTTAGGTTGGGTTAGGTTAGGTTATATTACGTTATTGATGTGTATGAAGGCCCCACGGAGACGTAGAGGCCAACTCGCCAGGAATGTTGTCAAATATTACCGCCGATATGATAGGTTGGGCTAGGTTAGGTTATATTACGTTATTGATGTATATAAAGGTCCCACGGAAACATAGAGGTCAACAAGCGAGGAATGTTGTCAAATATTACCGCCGAGATGTTACGTTGGTTTAGGTTAGGTTAAATTACGTTATTGATGTATATGAAGGTCCCACGGAGAGGTAGAGGCCAACTCGCCAGGAATGTTGTCAAATATTAGTGCCGAGATGTTAGGTTGTGTTAGGTTAGGTTATATTACGTTATTGATGTATATGAAGGTCCCACGGAGAGGTAGAGGCCAACTCGCCAGGAATGTTGTCAAATATTAGTGCCGAGATGTTAGGTTGGGTTAGGTTAGGTAATATTACGTTATTGATGTATATGAAGGTCCCACGGAGACGTAGAGGCCAACTCGCCAGGAATGTTGTCAAATATTATCGCCGAGATGATAGGTTGGGTTAGGTTAGATAATATTACGTTATTGATGTATATAAAGGTCCCACGGAAACATAGAGGCCAACAAGCCAGGAATGTTATCAAATACTACCGCCGAGATGTTACGTTGGTTTGGGTTAGGTTAAATTACGTTATTGATGTATATAAAAGTCCCACGGAGACGTAGAGGCCAACTCGCCAGGAATGTGGTCAAATATTACCGCCGATGTGATAGGTTGGGTTAGGGTACGTTATATTACGTTATTGATGTATATGAAGGTCTCACGGTGAAGTAGAGGCCAACTCGACAGGAATGTTGTCAAATATTAGTGCCGAGATGTTAGGTTGGGTTAGGATACGTTAAATTACGTTATTGATGTATATGAAGGTCCCACGGAGACGTAGAGGCCAACTCGCCAAGAATGTTGTCAAATATTACCGCCGATATGATAGGTTGGGCTAGGTTAGGTTATATGACGTTATTGATGTATATAAAGGTCCCACGGAAACATAGCGGCCAACAAGCCAGGAATGTTGTCAAATACTACCGCCGAGATGTTACGTTGGTTTAGGTTAGGTTAAATTACGTTATTGATGTATATGAAGGTCCCACGGAGAGGTAGAGGCCAACTCGCCAGGAATGTTGTCAAATATTAGTGCCGAGATGTTAGGTTGGCTTAGGTTAGGTAATATTAAGTTATTGATGTATATGAAGGTCCCACGGTGACGTAGAGGCCAACTCGCCAGGAATGTTGTCAAATATTACCGCCGATATGATAGGTTGGGCTAGGTTAGGTTATATTACGTTATTGATGTATATAAAGGTCCCACGGAAACATAGAGGTCAACAAGCGAGGAATGTTGTCAAATATTACCGCCGAGATGTTACGTTGGTTTAGGTTAGGTTAAATTACGTTATTGATGTATATGAAGGTCCCACGGAGAGGTAGAGGCCAACTCGCCAGGAATGTTGTCAAATATTAGTGCCGAGATGTTAGGTTGTGTTAGGTTAGGTTATATTACGTTATTGATGTATATGAAGGTCCCACGGAGAGGTAGAGGCCAACTCGCCAGGAATGTTGTCAAATATTAGTGCCGAGATGTTAGGTTGGGTTAGGTTAGGTAATATTACGTTATTGATGTATATGAAGGTCCCACGGAGACGTAGAGGCCAACTCGCCAGGAATGTTGTCAAATATTATCGCCGAGATGATAGGTTGGGTTAGGTTAGATAATATTACGTTATTGATGTATATAAAGGTCCCACGGAAACATAGAGGCCAACAAGCCAGGAATGTTATCAAATACTACCGCCGAGATGTTACGTTGGTTTGGGTTAGGTTAAATTACGTTATTGATGTATATAAAAGTCCCACGGAGACGTAGAGGCCAACTCGCCAGGAATGTGGTCAAATATTACCGCCGATGTGATAGGTTGGGTTAGGGTACGTTATATTACGTTATTGATGTATATGAAGGTCTCACGGTGAAGTAGAGGCCAACTCGACAGGAATGTTGTCAAATATTAGTGCCGAGATGTTAGGTTGGGTTAGGATACGTTAAATTACGTTATTGATGTATATGAAGGTCCCACGGAGACGTAGAGGCCAACTCGCCAAGAATGTTGTCAAATATTACCGCCGATATGATAGGTTGGGCTAGGTTAGGTTATATGACGTTATTGATGTATATAAAGGTCCCACGGAAACATAGCGGCCAACAAGCCAGGAATGTTGTCAAATACTACCGCCGAGATGTTACGTTGGTTTAGGTTAGGTTAAATTACGTTATTGATGTATATGAAGGTCCCACGGAGAGGTAGAGGCCAACTCGCCAGGAATGTTGTCAAATATTAGTGCCGAGATGTTAGGTTGGCTTAGGTTAGGTAATATTAAGTTATTGATGTATATGAAGGTCCCACGGTGACGTAGAGGCCAACTCGCCAGGAACGTTGTCAAATATTACCGCCGAGATGTTAGGTTGGGTTAGGTTATGTTATATTACGTTATTGATGTATATGAAGGTCCCACGGAGAGGTAGAGGCCAACTCGCCAGGAATGTTGTCAAATATTAGTGCCGAGATGTTAGGTTGGGTTAGGTTAGGTAATATTAAGTTATTGATGTATATGAAGGTCCCACGGAGACGTAGAGGATAACTCGCAAGGAATGTTGTCAAATATTACCGCCGATATAATAGGTTGGGCTATGTTAGGTTATATGACGTTATTGATGTATATAAAGGTCCCACGGAAACATAGAGGCCAACAAGCCCGGAATGTTGTCAAATATTACCGCCGAGATGTTACGTTGGTTTAGGTTAGGTTAAATTACGTTATTGATGTATATAAAAGTCCCACGGTGACGTAGAGGCCAACTCGCCAGGAATGTTGTCAAATATTACCGCCGATGTGTTAGGTTGGGTTAGGTTGGGTAATATTACGTTATTGATGTATATGAAGGTCCCACGGAGACGTAGAGGCCAACTCGCCAGGAATGTTGTCAAATATTACCGCCGATATGATAGGTTGGGCTAGGTTAGGTTATATGACGTTATTGATGTATATAAAGGCCCCACGGAGACGTAGAGGCCATCTGGCCAGGAATGTTGTCAAACATTATCGCCGAGATGATAGGTTGGGTTAGGTTAGATTATATTACGTTATTGATGTATATGAAGGCCCCACGGAGACGTAGAGGCCATCTGGCCAGGAATGTTGTCAAATATTACCGCCGAGATGATAGGTTGGGTTAGATTAGATTATATTACGTTATTGACGTATATGAAGGTCGCACGGAGAGGTAGAGGCCAACTCGCCAGGAATGTTGTCAAATATTAGTGCCGAGATGTTGGGTTGGGTTAGGTTAGGTAATATTACGTTATTGATGTATATGAAGGTCTCACGGAGACGTAGAGGCCAACTCGCCAGGAATGTTGTCAAATATTACCGCCGATATGATAGGTTGGGCTAGGTTAGGTTATATGACGTTATTGATGTATATAAAGGTCCCACAGAAACATAGAGGCCAACAAGCCAGGAATGTTGTCAAATACTACCGCCGAGATGTTACGTTGGTTTAGGTTAGGTTAAATTACGTTATTGATGTATATAAAAGTCCCACGGAGACGTAGAGGCCAACTCGCCAGGAATGTGGTCAAATATTACCGCAGATGTGATAGGTTGGGTTAGGTTACGTTATATTACGTTATTGATGTGTATGAAGGTCTCACGGTGAGGTAGAGGCCAACTCGACAGGAATGTTCTCAAATATTAGTGCCGACATGTTAGGTTGGGTTAGGATACGTTAAATTACGTTATTGATGTATATGAAGGTCCCACGGAGACGTAGAGGCCAACTCACCAGGAATGTTGTCAAATATTACCGCCGATATGATAGGTTGGGCTAGGTTAGGTTATATGACGTTATTGATGTATATAAAGGTCCCACTGAAACATAGAGGCCAACAAGCCAGGAATGTTGTCAAATACTACCGCCGAGATGTTACGTTGGTTTAGGTTAGGTTAAATTACGTTATTGATGTATATGAAGGTCCCACGGAGAGGTAGAGGCCAACTCGCCAGGAATGTTGTCAAATATTAGTGCCGAGATGTTAGGTTGTGTTAGGTTAGGTTATATTACGTTATTGATGTATATGAAGGCCCCGCGGAGACGTAGAGGCCAACTCGCCAGGAATGTTGTCAAATATTACCGCCGATATGATAGGTTGGGCTAGGTTAGGTTATATGACGTTATTGATGTATATAAAGGTCCCACGGAAACATAGAGGCCAACAAGCCAGGAATGTTGTCAAATACTACCGCCGAGATGTTACGTTGGTTTAGGTTAGGTTAAATTACGTTATTGATGTATATAAAAGTCCCACGGTGACGTAGAGGCCAAATCGCCAGGAATGTTGTCAAATATTACCGCCGATATGATAGGTTGGGCTAGGTTAGGTTATATGACGTTATTGATGTATATAAAGGTCCCACGGAAACATAGAGGCCAACAAGCCAGGAATGTTGTCAAATACTACCGCCGAGATGTTACGTTGGTTTAGGTTAGGTTAAATTACGTTATTGATGTATATAAAAGTCCCACGGAGACGTAGAGGCCAACTCGCCAGGAATGTGGTCAAATATTACCGCAGATGTGATAGGTTGGGTTAGGTTACGTTATATTACGTTATTGATGTGTATGAAGGTCCCACGGTGACGTAGAGGCCAACTCGCCAGGAATGTTGTCAAATATTAGTGCCGACATGTTAGGTTGGGTTAGGTTAGATTATATTACGTTATTGACGTATATGAAGGTCGCACGGAGAGGTAGAGGCCAACTCGCCAGGAATGTTGTCAAATATTACCGCCGAGATGATAGGTTGGGTTAGGTTAGATTATATTACGTTATTGATGTATATGAAGGCCCCACGGAGACGTAGAGGCCATCTGACCAGGAATGTTGTCAAATATTACCGCCGAGATGATAGGTTGGGTTAGGTTAGATTATATTACGTTATTGATGTATATGAAGGTCGCACGGAGAGGTAGAGGCCAACTCGCCAGGAATGTTGTCAAATATTAGTGCCGACATGTTAGGTTGTGTTAGGTTAGGTTATATTACGTTATTGATGTATATGAAGGCCCCGCGGAGACGTAGAGGCCAACTCGCCAGGAATGTTGTCAAATATTACCGCCGATATGATAGGTTGGGCTAGGTTAGGTTATATGACGTTATTGATGTATATAAAGGTCCCACGGAAACATAGAGGCCAACAAGCCAGGAATGTTGTCAAATACTACCGCCGAGATGTTACGTTGGTTTAGGTTAGGTTAAATTACGTTATTGATGTATATAAAAGTCCCACGGTGACGTAGAGGCCAACTCGCCAGGAATGTTGTCAAATATTACCGCCGATGTGTTAGGTTGGGTTAGGTTAGGTAATATTACGTTATTGATGTATATGAAGGTCCCACGGAGACGTAGAGGCCAACTCGCCAGGAATATTGTCAAATATTACCGCCGATATGATAGGTTGGGCTAGGTTAGGTTATATGACGTTATTGATGTATATAAAGGTCCCACGGAAACATAGAGGCCAACAAGCCAGGAATGTTGTCAAATACTACCGCCGAGATGTTACGTTGGTTTAGGTTAGCTTAAATTACGTTATTGATGTATATAAAAGTCCCACGGAGACGTAGAGGCCAACTCGCCAGGAATGTGGTCAAATATTACCGCCGATATGATAGGTTGGGTTAGGTTACGTTATATTACGTTATTGATGTGTATGAAGGTCTCACGGTGAGGTAGAGGCCAACTCGACAGGAATGTTGTCAAATATTAGTGCCGACATGTTAGGTTGGGTTAGGATACGTTAAATTACGTTATTGATGTATATGAAGGTCCCACGGAGACGTAGAGGCCAACTCGCCAAGAATGTTGTCAAATATTACCGCCGATATGATAGGTTGGGCTAGGTTAGGTTATATGACGTTATTGATGTATATAAAGGTCCCACGGAAACATAGCGGCCAACAAGCCAGGAATGTTGTCAAATACTACCGCCGAGATGTTACGTTGGTTTAGGTTAGGTTAAATTACGTTATTGATGTATATGAAGGTCCCACGGAGAGGTAGAGGCCAACTCGCCAGGAATGTTGTCAAATATTAGTGCCGAGATGTTAGGTTGGCTTAGGTTAGGTAATATTAAGTTATTGATGTATATGAAGGTCCCACGGTGACGTAGAGGCCAACTCGCCAGGAATGTTGTCAAATATTACCGCCGAGATGTTAGGTTGGGTTAGGTTATGTTATATTACGTTATTGATGTATATGAAGGTCCCACGGAGAGGTAGAGGCCAACTCGCCAGGAATGTTGTCAAATACTACCGCCGAGATGTTACGTTGGTTTAGGTTAGGTTAAATTACGTTATTGATGTATATGAAGGTCCCACGGAGAGGTAGAGGCCAACTCGCCAGGAATGTTGTCAAATATTAGTGCCGAGATGTTAGGTTGGCTTAGGTTAGGTAATATTAAGTTATTGATGTATATGAAGGTCCCACGGTGACGTAGAGGCCAACTCGCCAGGAATGTTGTCAAATATTACCGCCGAGATGTTAGGTTGGGTTAGGTTATGTTATATTACGTTATTGATGTATATGAAGGTCCCACGGAGAGGTAGAGGCCAACTCGCCAGGAATGTTGTCAAATATTAGTGCCGAGATGTTAGGTTGGGTTAGGTTAGGTAATATTAAGTTATTGATGTATATGAAGGTCCCACGGTGACGTAGAGGCCAACTCGCCAGGAATGTTGTCAAATATTACCGCCGATGTGTTAGGTTGGGTTAGGTTAGGTTATATTACGTTATTGATGTGTATGAAGGCCCCACGGAGACGTAGAGGCCAACTCGCCAGGAATGTTGTCAAATATTACCGCCGATATGATAGGTTGGGCTAGGTTAGGTTATATTACGTTATTGATGTATATAAAGGTCCCACGGAAACATAGAGGTCAACAAGCGAGGAATGTTGTCAAATATTACCGCCGAGATGTTACGTTGGTTTAGGTTAGGTTAAATTACGTTATTGATGTATATGAAGGTCCCACGGAGAGGTAGAGGCCAACTCGCCAGGAATGTTGTCAAATATTAGTGCCGAGATGTTAGGTTGTGTTAGGTTAGGTTATATTACGTTATTGATGTATATGAAGGTCCCACGGAGAGGTAGAGGCCAACTCGCCAGGAATGTTGTCAAATATTAGTGCCGAGATGTTAGGTTGGGTTAGGTTAGGTAATATTACGTTATTGATGTATATGAAGGTCCCACGGAGACGTAGAGGCCAACTCGCCAGGAATGTTGTCAAATATTATCGCCGAGATGATAGGTTGGGTTAGGTTAGATAATATTACGTTATTGATGTATATAAAGGTCCCACGGAAACATAGAGGCCAACAAGCCAGGAATGTTATCAAATACTACCGCCGAGATGTTACGTTGGTTTGGGTTAGGTTAAATTACGTTATTGATGTATATAAAAGTCCCACGGAGACGTAGAGGCCAACTCGCCAGGAATGTGGTCAAATATTACCGCCGATGTGATAGGTTGGGTTAGGGTACGTTATATTACGTTATTGATGTATATGAAGGTCTCACGGTGAAGTAGAGGCCAACTCGACAGGAATGTTGTCAAATATTAGTGCCGAGATGTTAGGTTGGGTTAGGATACGTTAAATTACGTTATTGATGTATATGAAGGTCCCACGGAGACGTAGAGGCCAACTCGCCAAGAATGTTGTCAAATATTACCGCCGATATGATAGGTTGGGCTAGGTTAGGTTATATGACGTTATTGATGTATATAAAGGTCCCACGGAAACATAGCGGCCAACAAGCCAGGAATGTTGTCAAATACTACCGCCGAGATGTTACGTTGGTTTAGGTTAGGTTAAATTACGTTATTGATGTATATGAAGGTCCCACGGAGAGGTAGAGGCCAACTCGCCAGGAATGTTGTCAAATATTAGTGCCGAGATGTTAGGTTGGCTTAGGTTAGGTAATATTAAGTTATTGATGTATATGAAGGTCCCACGGTGACGTAGAGGCCAACTCGCCAGGAACGTTGTCAAATATTACCGCCGAGATGTTAGGTTGGGTTAGGTTATGTTATATTACGTTATTGATGTATATGAAGGTCCCACGGAGAGGTAGAGGCCAACTCGCCAGGAATGTTGTCAAATATTACCGCCGAGATGATAGGTTGGGTTAGATTAGATTATATTACGTTATTGACGTATATGAAGGTCGCACGGAGAGGTAGAGGCCAACTCGCCAGGAATGTTGTCAAATATTAGTGCCGAGATGTTGGGTTGGGTTAGGTTAGGTAATATTACGTTATTGATGTATATGAAGGTCTCACGGAGACGTAGAGGCCAACTCGCCAGGAATGTTGTCAAATATTACCGCCGATATGATAGGTTGGGCTAGGTTAGGTTATATGACGTTATTGATGTATATAAAGGTCCCACAGAAACATAGAGGCCAACAAGCCAGGAATGTTGTCAAATACTACCGCCGAGATGTTACGTTGGTTTAGGTTAGGTTAAATTACGTTATTGATGTATATAAAAGTCCCACGGAGACGTAGAGGCCAACTCGCCAGGAATGTGGTCAAATATTACCGCAGATGTGATAGGTTGGGTTAGGTTACGTTATATTACGTTATTGATGTGTATGAAGGTCTCACGGTGAGGTAGAGGCCAACTCGACAGGAATGTTCTCAAATATTAGTGCCGACATGTTAGGTTGGGTTAGGATACGTTAAATTACGTTATTGATGTATATGAAGGTCCCACGGAGACGTAGAGGCCAACTCACCAGGAATGTTGTCAAATATTACCGCCGATATGATAGGTTGGGCTAGGTTAGGTTATATGACGTTATTGATGTATATAAAGGTCCCACTGAAACATAGAGGCCAACAAGCCAGGAATGTTGTCAAATACTACCGCCGAGATGTTACGTTGGTTTAGGTTAGGTTAAATTACGTTATTGATGTATATGAAGGTCCCACGGAGAGGTAGAGGCCAACTCGCCAGGAATGTTGTCAAATATTAGTGCCGAGATGTTAGGTTGTGTTAGGTTAGGTTATATTACGTTATTGATGTATATGAAGGCCCCGCGGAGACGTAGAGGCCAACTCGCCAGGAATGTTGTCAAATATTACCGCCGATATGATAGGTTGGGCTAGGTTAGGTTATATGACGTTATTGATGTATATAAAGGTCCCACGGAAACATAGAGGCCAACAAGCCAGGAATGTTGTCAAATACTACCGCCGAGATGTTACGTTGGTTTAGGTTAGGTTAAATTACGTTATTGATGTATATAAAAGTCCCACGGTGACGTAGAGGCCAAATCGCCAGGAATGTTGTCAAATATTACCGCCGATATGATAGGTTGGGCTAGGTTAGGTTATATGACGTTATTGATGTATATAAAGGTCCCACGGAAACATAGAGGCCAACAAGCCAGGAATGTTGTCAAATACTACCGCCGAGATGTTACGTTGGTTTAGGTTAGGTTAAATTACGTTATTGATGTATATGAAGGTCCCACGGAGAGGTAGAGGCCAACTCGCCAGGAATGTTGTCAAATATTAGTGCCGAGATGTTAGGTTGGGTTAGGTTAGGTAATATTAAGTTATTAATGTATATGAAGGTCCCACGGTGACGTAGAGGCCAACTCGCCAGGAATGTTGTCAAATATTAGTGCCGAGATGTTAGGTTGGGTTAGGTTAGATTATATTACGTTATTGACGTATATGAAGGTCGCACGGAGAGGTAGAGGCCAACTCGCCAGGAATGTTGTCAAATATTAGTGCCGAGATGTTGGGTTGGGTTAGGTTAGGTAATATTACGTTATTGATGTATATGAAGGTCCCACGGAGACGTAGAGGATAACTCGCAAGGAATGTTGTCAAATATTACCGCCGATATAATAGGTTGGGCTATGTTAGGTTATATGACGTTATTGATGTATATAAAGGTCCCACGGAAACATAGAGGCCAACAAGCCCGGAATGTTGTCAAATATTACCGCCGAGATGTTACGTTGGTTTAGGTTAGGTTAAATTACGTCATTGATGTATATAAAAGTCCCACGGAGACATAGAGGCCAACTCTCCAGGAATGCGGTCAAATATTACCGCCGATATGATAGGTTGGGTTAGGTTACGTTATATTACGTTATTGATGTATATGAAGGTCTCACGGTGAAGTAGAGGCCAACTCGACAGGAATGTTGTCAAATATTAGTGCCGAGATGTTAGGTTGGGTTAGGATACGTTAAATTACGTTATTGGTGTATATAAAAGTCCCACGGATACGTAGAGGCCAACTCGACAGGAATGTTGTCAAATATTAGTGCCGAGAGGTTGGGTTGGGTGAGGTTAGGTTATAATATGTTGTTGATGTATATAAAGGCCCCACGGAGACGTAGAGGCCAACCCGCTAGGAATGTTGGCAAATAATAGCGCCGAAAGGTTAGGTTGGGTTAGTTTAGGTTATATTACGTTATTGATGGATATGAAGGTCCCACGGAGACGTAGAGGCCAACACGCCAGGAATGTTGTCAAATATTACCGCCGAGATGTTAGGTTGGGTTAGGTTAGGTTATATTACGTTATTGATGAATATGAAGGCCCCACGGAGACGTAGAGGCCATCTGGCCAGGAATGTTGTCAAACATGATCGCCGAGATGATAGATTGGGTTAGGTTAGATTATATTACGTTATTGATGTATATGAAGGCCCCACGGAGACGTAGAGGCCATCTGGCCAGGAATGTTGTCAAATATTACCGCCGAGATGATAGGTTGGGTTAGATTAGATTATATTACGTTATTGACGTATATGAAGGTCGCACGGAGAGGTAGAGGCCAACTCGCCAGGAATGTTGTCAAATATTAGTGCCGAGATGTTGGGTTGGGTTAGGTTAGGTAATATTACGTTATTGATGTATATGAAGGTCTCACGGAGACGTAGAGGCCAACTCGCCAGGAATGTTGTCAAATATTACCGCCGATATGATAGGTTGGGCTAGGTTAGGTTATATGACGTTATTGATGTATATAAAGGTCCCACAGAAACATAGAGGCCAACAAGCCAGGAATGTTGTCAAATACTACCGCCGAGATGTTACGTTGGTTTAGGTTAGGTTAAATTACGTTATTGATGTATATAAAAGTCCCACGGAGACGTAGAGGCCAACTCGCCAGGAATGTGGTCAAATATTACCGCAGATGTGATAGGTTGGGTTAGGTTACGTTATATTACGTTATTGATGTGTATGAAGGTCTCACGGTGAGGTAGAGGCCAACTCGACAGGAATGTTCTCAAATATTAGTGCCGACATGTTAGGTTGGGTTAGGATACGTTAAATTACGTTATTGATGTATATGAAGGTCCCACGGAGACGTAGAGGCCAACTCACCAGGAATGTTGTCAAATATTACCGCCGATACGATAGGTTGGGCTAGGTTAGGTTATATGACGTTACTGATGTATATAAAGGTCCCACGGAAACATAGAGGCCAACAAGCCAGGAATGTTGTCAAATACTACCGCCGAGATGTTACGTTGGTTTAGGTTAGGTTAAATTACGTTATTGATGTATATGAAGGTCCCACGGAGAGGTAGAGGCCAACTCGCCAGGAATGTTGTCAAATATTAGTGCCGAGATGTTAGGTTGGGTTAGGTTAGGTAATATTACGTTATTGATGTATATGAAGGTCCCACGGAGACGTAGATGCCAACTCGCCAGGAATGTTGTCAAATATTATCGCCGAGATGATAGGTTGGGTTAGGTTAGATTATATTACGTTATTGATGTATATGAAGGCCCCACGGAGACGTAGAGGCCATCTGGCCAGGAATGTTGTCAAATATTATCGCCGAGATGATAGGTTGGGTTAGGTTAGATTATATTACGTTATTGATGTATATGACGGCCCCACGGAGACATAGAGGCCATTTGGCCAGGAATGTTGTCAAATATTACCGCCGATATGCTAGGTTGGGCTAGGTTAGGTTATATGACGTTATTGATGTATATAAAGGTCCCACGGAAACATAGAGGACAACAAGCCAGGAATGTTGTCAAATACTACCGCCGAGATGTTACGTTGGTTTAGGTTAGGTTAAATTACGTTATTGATGTATATAAAAGTCCCACGGAGACGTAGAGGCCAACTCGCCAGGAATGTGGTCAAATATTACCGCCGATATGATAGGTTGGGTTAGGTTACGTTATATTACGTTATTGATCTGTATGAAGGTCTCACGGTGAGGTAGAGGCCAACTCGACAGGAATGTTGTCAAATATTAGTGCCGACATGTTAGGTTGGGTTAGGATACGTTAAATTACGTTATTGATGTATATAAAAGTCCCACGGAGACGTAGAGGCCAACTCGCCAGGAATGTTGTCAAATATTACCGCCGAGATGATAGGTTGGGCTAGGTTAGGTTATATTACGTTATTGATGTATATAAAGGTCCCAGGGAAACATAGAGGCCAACAAGACAGGAATGTTGTCAAATATTACCGCCGAGATGTTACGTTGGTTTAGGTTAGGTTAAATTACGTTATTGATGTATATGAAGGTCCCACGGAGAGGTAGAGGCCAACTCGCCAGGAATGTTGTCAAATATTAGTGCCGAGATGTTAGGTTGTGTTAGGTTAGGTTATATTACGTTATTGATGTATATGAAGGCCCCGCGGAGACGTAGAGGCCAACTCGCCAGGAATGTTGTCAAATATTACCGCCGATATGATAGGTTGGGCTAGGTTAGGTTATATGACGTTATTGATGTATATAAAGGTCCCACGGAAACATAGAGGCCAACAAGCCAGGAATGTTGTCAAATACTACCGCCGAGATGTTACGTTGGTTTAGGTTAGGTTAAATTACGTTATTGATGTATATAAAAGTCCCACGGTGACGTAGAGGCCAACTCGCCAGGAATGTTGTCAAATATTACCGCCGATATGATAGGTTGGGCTAGGTTAGGTTATATGACGTTATTGATGTATATAAAGGTCCCACGGAAACATAGAGGCCAACAAGCCAGGAATGTTGTCAAATACTACCGCCGAGATGTTACGTTGGTTTAGGTTAGGTTAAATTACGTTATTGATGTATATAAAAGTCCCACGGAGACGTAGAGGCCAACTCGCCAGGAATGTGGTCAAATATTACCGCCGATATGATAGGTTGGGTTAGGTTACGTTATATTACGTTATTGATGTGTATGAAGGTCTCACGGTGAGGTAGAGGCCAACTCGACAGGAATGTTGTCAAATATTAGTGCCGACATGTTAGGTTGGGTTAGGATACGTTAAATTACGTTATTGATGTATGTAAAAGTCCCACGGAGACGTAGAGGCCAACTCGCCAGGAATGTTGTCAAATATTACCGCCGAGATGATAGGTTGGGTTAGGTTAGGTTATATTACATTATTGATGTATATGAAGGTCCCACGGAGAGGTAGAGGCCAACTCGCCAGGAATGTTGTCAAATATTAGTGCCGAGATGTTGGGTTGGGTTAGGTTAGGTAATATTACGTTATTGATGTATATGAAGGTCTCACGGAGACGTAGAGGCCAACTCGCCAGGAATGTTGTCAAATATTACCGCCGATATGATAGGTTGGGCTAGGTTAGGTTATATGACGTTATTGATGTATATAAAGGTCCCACAGAAACATAGAGGCCAACAAGCCAGGAATGTTGTCAAATACTACCGCCGAGATGTTACGTTGGTTTAGGTTAGGTTAAATTACGTTATTGATGTATATAAAAGTCCCACGGAGACGTAGAGGCCAACTCGCCAGGAATGTGGTCAAATATTACCGCAGATGTGATAGGTTGGGTTAGGTTACGTTATATTACGTTATTGATGTGTATGAAGGTCTCACGGTGAGGTAGAGGCCAACTCGACAGGAATGTTCTCAAATATTAGTGCCGACATGTTAGGTTGGGTTAGGATACGTTAAATTACGTTATTGATGTATATGAAGGTCCCACGGAGACGTAGAGGCCAACTCACCAGGAATGTTGTCAAATATTACCGCCGATATGATAGGTTGGGCTAGGTTAGGTTATATGACGTTATTGATGTATATAAAGGTCCCACTGAAACATAGAGGCCAACAAGCCAGGAATGTTGTCAAATACTACCGCCGAGATGTTACGTTGGTTTAGGTTAGGTTAAATTACGTTATTGATGTATATGAAGGTCCCACGGAGAGGTAGAGGCCAACTCGCCAGGAATGTTGTCAAATATTAGTGCCGAGATGTTAGGTTGTGTTAGGTTAGGTTATATTACGTTATTGATGTATATGAAGGCCCCGCGGAGACGTAGAGGCCAACTCGCCAGGAATGTTGTCAAATATTACCGCCGATATGATAGGTTGGGCTAGGTTAGGTTATATGACGTTATTGATGTATATAAAGGTCCCACGGAAACATAGAGGCCAACAAGCCAGGAATGTTGTCAAATACTACCGCCGAGATGTTACGTTGGTTTAGGTTAGGTTAAATTACGTTATTGATGTATATAAAAGTCCCACGGTGACGTAGAGGCCAAATCGCCAGGAATGTTGTCAAATATTACCGCCGATATGATAGGTTGGGCTAGGTTAGGTTATATGACGTTATTGATGTATATAAAGGTCCCACGGAAACATAGAGGCCAACAAGCCAGGAATGTTGTCAAATACTACCGCCGAGATGTTACGTTGGTTTAGGTTAGGATAAATTACGTTATTGATGTATATGAAGGTCCCACGGAGAGGTAGAGGCCAACTCGCCAGGAATGTTGTCAAATATTAGTGCCGAGATGTTAGGTTGGGTTAGGTTAGGTAATATTAAGTTATTAATGTATATGAAGGTCCCACGGTGACGTAGAGGCCAACTCGCCAGGAATGTTGTCAAATATTAGTGCCGAGATGTTAGGTTGGGTTAGGTTAGATTATATTACGTTATTGACGTATATGAAGGTCGCACGGAGAGGTAGAGGCCAACTCGCCAGGAATGTTGTCAAATATTAGTGCCGAGATGTTGGGTTGGGTTAGGTTAGGTAATATTACGTTATTGATGTATATGAAGGTCCCACGGAGACGTAGAGGATAACTCGCAAGGAATGTTGTCAAATATTACCGCCGATATAATAGGTTGGGCTATGTTAGGTTATATGACGTTATTGATGTATATAAAGGTCCCACGGAAACATAGAGGCCAACAAGCCAGGAATGTTGTCAAATACTACCGCCGAGATGTTACGTTGGTTTAGGTTAGGTTAAATTACGTTATTGATGTATATAAAAGTCCCACGGTGACGTAGAGGCCAAATCGCCAGGAATGTTGTCAAATATTACCGCCGATATGATAGGTTGGGCTAGGTTAGGTTATATGACGTTATTGATGTATATAAAGGTCCCACGGAAACATAGAGGCCAACAAGCCAGGAATGTTGTCAAATACTACCGCCGAGATGTTACGTTGGTTTAGGTTAGGTTAAATTACGTTATTGATGTATATAAAAGTCCCACGGAGACGTAGAGGCCAACTCGCCAGGAATGTGGTCAAATATTACCGCAGATGTGATAGGTTGGGTTAGGTTACGTTATATTACGTTATTGATGTGTATGAAGGTCCCACGGTGACGTAGAGGCCAACTCGCCAGGAATGTTGTCAAATATTAGTGCCGACATGTTAGGTTGGGTTAGGTTAGATTATATTACGTTATTGACGTATATGAAGGTCGCACGGAGAGGTAGAGGCCAACTCGCCAGGAATGTTGTCAAATATTACCGCCGAGATGATAGGTTGGGTTAGGTTAGATTATATTACGTTATTGATGTATATGAAGGCCCCACGGAGACGTAGAGGCCATCTGACCAGGAATGTTGTCAAATATTACCGCCGAGATGATAGGTTGGGTTAGGTTAGATTATATTACGTTATTGATGTATATGAAGGTCGCACGGAGAGGTAGAGGCCAACTCGCCAGGAATGTTGTCAAATATTAGTGCCGACATGTTAGGTTGTGTTAGGTTAGGTTATATTACGTTATTGATGTATATGAAGGCCCCGCGGAGACGTAGAGGCCAACTCGCCAGGAATGTTGTCAAATATTACCGCCGATATGATAGGTTGGGCTAGGTTAGGTTATATGACGTTATTGATGTATATAAAGGTCCCACGGAAACATAGAGGCCAACAAGCCAGGAATGTTGTCAAATACTACCGCCGAGATGTTACGTTGGTTTAGGTTAGGTTAAATTACGTTATTGATGTATATAAAAGTCCCACGGTGACGTAGAGGCCAACTCGCCAGGAATGTTGTCAAATATTACCGCCGATGTGTTAGGTTGGGTTAGGTTAGGTAATATTACGTTATTGATGTATATGAAGGTCCCACGGAGACGTAGAGGCCAACTCGCCAGGAATATTGTCAAATATTACCGCCGATATGATAGGTTGGGCTAGGTTAGGTTATATGACGTTATTGATGTATATAAAGGTCCCACGGAAACATAGAGGCCAACAAGCCAGGAATGTTGTCAAATACTACCGCCGAGATGTTACGTTGGTTTAGGTTAGCTTAAATTACGTTATTGATGTATATAAAAGTCCCACGGAGACGTAGAGGCCAACTCGCCAGGAATGTGGTCAAATATTACCGCCGATATGATAGGTTGGGTTAGGTTACGTTATATTACGTTATTGATGTATATGAAGGTCTCACGGTGAAGTAGAGGCCAACTCGACAGGAATGTTGTCAAATATTAGTGCCGAGATGTTAGGTTGGGTTAGGATACGTTAAATTACGTTATTGATGTATATGAAGGTCCCACGGAGACGTAGAGGCCAACTCGCCAAGAATGTTGTCAAATATTACCGCCGATATGATAGGTTGGGCTAGGTTAGGTTATATGACGTTATTGATGTATATAAAGGTCCCACGGAAACATAGCGGCCAACAAGCCAGGAATGTTGTCAAATACTACCGCCGAGATGTTACGTTGGTTTAGGTTAGGTTAAATTACGTTATTGATGTATATGAAGGTCCCACGGAGAGGTAGAGGCCAACTCGCCAGGAATGTTGTCAAATATTAGTGCCGAGATGTTAGGTTGGCTTAGGTTAGGTAATATTAAGTTATTGATGTATATGAAGGTCCCACGGTGACGTAGAGGCCAACTCGCCAGGAACGTTGTCAAATATTACCGCCGAGATGTTAGGTTGGGTTAGGTTATGTTATATTACGTTATTGATGTATATGAAGGTCCCACGGAGAGGTAGAGGCCAACTCGCCAGGAATGTTGTCAAATATTAGTGCCGAGATGTTAGGTTGGGTTAGGTTAGGTAATATTAAGTTATTGATGTATATGAAGGTCCCACGGAGACGTAGAGGATAACTCGCAAGGAATGTTGTCAAATATTACCGCCGATATAATAGGTTGGGCTATGTTAGGTTATATGACGTTATTGATGTATATAAAGGTCCCACGGAAACATAGAGGCCAACAAGCCCGGAATGTTGTCAAATATTACCGCCGAGATGTTACGTTGGTTTAGGTTAGGTTAAATTACGTTATTGATGTATATAAAAGTCCCACGGTGACGTAGAGGCCAACTCGCCAGGAATGTTGTCAAATATTACCGCCGATGTGTTAGGTTGGGTTAGGTTGGGTAATATTACGTTATTGATGTATATGAAGGTCCCACGGAGACGTAGAGGCCAACTCGCCAGGAATGTTGTCAAATATTACCGCCGATATGATAGGTTGGGCTAGGTTAGGTTATATGACGTTATTGATGTATATAAAGGCCCCACGGAGACGTAGAGGCCATCTGGCCAGGAATGTTGTCAAACATTATCGCCGAGATGATAGGTTGGGTTAGGTTAGATTATATTACGTTATTGATGTATATGAAGGCCCCACGGAGACGTAGAGGCCATCTGGCCAGGAATGTTGTCAAATATTACCGCCGAGATGATAGGTTGGGTTAGATTAGATTATATTACGTTATTGACGTATATGAAGGTCGCACGGAGAGGTAGAGGCCAACTCGCCAGGAATGTTGTCAAATATTAGTGCCGAGATGTTGGGTTGGGTTAGGTTAGGTAATATTACGTTATTGATGTATATGAAGGTCTCACGGAGACGTAGAGGCCAACTCGCCAGGAATGTTGTCAAATATTACCGCCGATATGATAGGTTGGGCTAGGTTAGGTTATATGACGTTATTGATGTATATAAAGGTCCCACAGAAACATAGAGGCCAACAAGCCAGGAATGTTGTCAAATACTACCGCCGAGATGTTACGTTGGTTTAGGTTAGGTTAAATTACGTTATTGATGTATATAAAAGTCCCACGGAGACGTAGAGGCCAACTCGCCAGGAATGTGGTCAAATATTACCGCAGATGTGATAGGTTGGGTTAGGTTACGTTATATTACGTTATTGATGTGTATGAAGGTCTCACGGTGAGGTAGAGGCCAACTCGACAGGAATGTTCTCAAATATTAGTGCCGACATGTTAGGTTGGGTTAGGATACGTTAAATTACGTTATTGATGTATATGAAGGTCCCACGGAGACGTAGAGGCCAACTCACCAGGAATGTTGTCAAATATTACCGCCGATATGATAGGTTGGGCTAGGTTAGGTTATATGACGTTATTGATGTATATAAAGGTCCCACTGAAACATAGAGGCCAACAAGCCAGGAATGTTGTCAAATACTACCGCCGAGATGTTACGTTGGTTTAGGTTAGGTTAAATTACGTTATTGATGTATATGAAGGTCCCACGGAGAGGTAGAGGCCAACTCGCCAGGAATGTTGTCAAATATTAGTGCCGAGATGTTAGGTTGTGTTAGGTTAGGTTATATTACGTTATTGATGTATATGAAGGCCCCGCGGAGACGTAGAGGCCAACTCGCCAGGAATGTTGTCAAATATTACCGCCGATATGATAGGTTGGGCTAGGTTAGGTTATATGACGTTATTGATGTATATAAAGGTCCCACGGAAACATAGAGGCCAACAAGCCAGGAATGTTGTCAAATACTACCGCCGAGATGTTACGTTGGTTTAGGTTAGGATAAATTACGTTATTGATGTATATGAAGGTCCCACGGAGAGGTAGAGGCCAACTCGCCAGGAATGTTGTCAAATATTAGTGCCGAGATGTTAGGTTGGGTTAGGTTAGGTAATATTAAGTTATTAATGTATATGAAGGTCCCACGGTGACGTAGAGGCCAACTCGCCAGGAATGTTGTCAAATATTAGTGCCGAGATGTTAGGTTGGGTTAGGTTAGATTATATTACGTTATTGACGTATATGAAGGTCGCACGGAGAGGTAGAGGCCAACTCGCCAGGAATGTTGTCAAATATTAGTGCCGAGATGTTGGGTTGGGTTAGGTTAGGTAATATTACGTTATTGATGTATATGAAGGTCCCACGGAGACGTAGAGGATAACTCGCAAGGAATGTTGTCAAATATTACCGCCGATATAATAGGTTGGGCTATGTTAGGTTATATGACGTTATTGATGTATATAAAGGTCCCACGGAAACATAGAGGCCAACAAGCCAGGAATGTTGTCAAATACTACCGCCGAGATGTTACGTTGGTTTAGGTTAGGTTAAATTACGTTATTGATGTATATAAAAGTCCCACGGTGACGTAGAGGCCAAATCGCCAGGAATGTTGTCAAATATTACCGCCGATATGATAGGTTGGGCTAGGTTAGGTTATATGACGTTATTGATGTATATAAAGGTCCCACGGAAACATAGAGGCCAACAAGCCAGGAATGTTGTCAAATACTACCGCCGAGATGTTACGTTGGTTTAGGTTAGGTTAAATTACGTTATTGATGTATATAAAAGTCCCACGGAGACGTAGAGGCCAACTCGCCAGGAATGTGGTCAAATATTACCGCAGATGTGATAGGTTGGGTTAGGTTACGTTATATTACGTTATTGATGTGTATGAAGGTCCCACGGTGACGTAGAGGCCAACTCGCCAGGAATGTTGTCAAATATTAGTGCCGACATGTTAGGTTGGGTTAGGTTAGATTATATTACGTTATTGACGTATATGAAGGTCGCACGGAGAGGTAGAGGCCAACTCGCCAGGAATGTTGTCAAATATTACCGCCGAGATGATAGGTTGGGTTAGGTTAGATTATATTACGTTATTGATGTATATGAAGGCCCCACGGAGACCTAGAGGCCATCTGACCAGGAATGTTGTCAAATATTACCGCCGAGATGATAGGTTGGGTTAGGTTAGATTATATTACGTTATTGATGTATATGAAGGTCGCACGGAGAGGTAGAGGCCAACTCGCCAGGAATGTTGTCAAATATTAGTGCCGACATGTTAGGTTGTGTTAGGTTAGGTTATATTACGTTATTGATGTATATGAAGGCCCCGCGGAGACGTAGAGGCCAACTCGCCAGGAATGTTGTCAAATATTACCGCCGATATGATAGGTTGGGCTAGGTTAGGTTATATGACGTTATTGATGTATATAAAGGTCCCACGGAAACATAGAGGCCAACAAGCCAGGAATGTTGTCAAATACTACCGCCGAGATGTTACGTTGGTTTAGGTTAGGTTAAATTACGTTATTGATGTATATAAAAGTCCCACGGTGACGTAGAGGCCAACTCGCCAGGAATGTTGTCAAATATTACCGCCGATGTGTTAGGTTGGGTTAGGTTAGGTAATATTACGTTATTGATGTATATGAAGGTCCCACGGAGACGTAGAGGCCAACTCGCCAGGAATATTGTCAAATATTACCGCCGATATGATAGGTTGGGCTAGGTTAGGTTATATGACGTTATTGATGTATATAAAGGTCCCACGGAAACATAGAGGCCAACAAGCCAGGAATGTTGTCAAATACTACCGCCGAGATGTTACGTTGGTTTAGGTTAGCTTAAATTACGTTATTGATGTATATAAAAGTCCCACGGAGACGTAGAGGCCAACTCGCCAGGAATGTGGTCAAATATTACCGCCGATATGATAGGTTGGGTTAGGTTACGTTATATTACGTTATTGATGTATATGAAGGTCTCACGGTGAAGTAGAGGCCAACTCGACAGGAATGTTGTCAAATATTAGTGCCGAGATGTTAGGTTGGGTTAGGATACGTTAAATTACGTTATTGATGTATATGAAGGTCCCACGGAGACGTAGAGGCCAACTCGCCAAGAATGTTGTCAAATATTACCGCCGATATGATAGGTTGGGCTAGGTTAGGTTATATGACGTTATTGATGTATATAAAGGTCCCACGGAAACATAGCGGCCAACAAGCCAGGAATGTTGTCAAATACTACCGCCGAGATGTTACGTTGGTTTAGGTTAGGTTAAATTACGTTATTGATGTATATGAAGGTCCCACGGAGAGGTAGAGGCCAACTCGCCAGGAATGTTGTCAAATATTAGTGCCGAGATGTTAGGTTGGCTTAGGTTAGGTAATATTAAGTTATTGATGTATATGAAGGTCCCACGGTGACGTAGAGGCCAACTCGCCAGGAACGTTGTCAAATATTACCGCCGAGATGTTAGGTTGGGTTAGGTTATGTTATATTACGTTATTGATGTATATGAAGGTCCCACGGAGAGGTAGAGGCCAACTCGCCAGGAATGTTGTCAAATATTAGTGCCGAGATGTTAGGTTGGGTTAGGTTAGGTAATATTAAGTTATTGATGTATATGAAGGTCCCACGGAGACGTAGAGGATAACTCGCAAGGAATGTTGTCAAATATTACCGCCGATATAATAGGTTGGGCTATGTTAGGTTATATGACGTTATTGATGTATATAAAGGTCCCACGGAAACATAGAGGCCAACAAGCCCGGAATGTTGTCAAATATTACCGCCGAGATGTTACGTTGGTTTAGGTTAGGTTAAATTACGTTATTGATGTATATAAAAGTCCCACGGTGACGTAGAGGCCAACTCGCCAGGAATGTTGTCAAATATTACCGCCGATGTGTTAGGTTGGGTTAGGTTGGGTAATATTACGTTATTGATGTATATGAAGGTCCCACGGAGACGTAGAGGCCAACTCGCCAGGAATGTTGTCAAATATTACCGCCGATATGATAGGTTGGGCTAGGTTAGGTTATATGACGTTATTGATGTATATAAAGGCCCCACGGAGACGTAGAGGCCATCTGGCCAGGAATGTTGTCAAACATTATCGCCGAGATGATAGGTTGGGTTAGGTTAGATTATATTACGTTATTGATGTATATGAAGGCCCCACGGAGACGTAGAGGCCATCTGGCCAGGAATGTTGTCAAATATTACCGCCGAGATGATAGGTTGGGTTAGATTAGATTATATTACGTTATTGACGTATATGAAGGTCGCACGGAGAGGTAGAGGCCAACTCGCCAGGAATGTTGTCAAATATTAGTGCCGAGATGTTGGGTTGGGTTAGGTTAGGTAATATTACGTTATTGATGTATATGAAGGTCTCACGGAGACGTAGAGGCCAACTCGCCAGGAATGTTGTCAAATATTACCGCCGATATGATAGGTTGGGCTAGGTTAGGTTATATGACGTTATTGATGTATATAAAGGTCCCACAGAAACATAGAGGCCAACAAGCCAGGAATGTTGTCAAATACTACCGCCGAGATGTTACGTTGGTTTAGGTTAGGTTAAATTACGTTATTGATGTATATAAAAGTCCCACGGAGACGTAGAGGCCAACTCGCCAGGAATGTGGTCAAATATTACCGCAGATGTGATAGGTTGGGTTAGGTTACGTTATATTACGTTATTGATGTGTATGAAGGTCTCACGGTGAGGTAGAGGCCAACTCGACAGGAATGTTCTCAAATATTAGTGCCGACATGTTAGGTTGGGTTAGGATACGTTAAATTACGTTATTGATGTATATGAAGGTCCCACGGAGACGTAGAGGCCAACTCACCAGGAATGTTGTCAAATATTACCGCCGATATGATAGGTTGGGCTAGGTTAGGTTATATGACGTTATTGATGTATATAAAGGTCCCACTGAAACATAGAGGCCAACAAGCCAGGAATGTTGTCAAATACTACCGCCGAGATGTTACGTTGGTTTAGGTTAGGTTAAATTACGTTATTGATGTATATGAAGGTCCCACGGAGAGGTAGAGGCCAACTCGCCAGGAATGTTGTCAAATATTAGTGCCGAGATGTTAGGTTGTGTTAGGTTAGGTTATATTACGTTATTGATGTATATGAAGGCCCCGCGGAGACGTAGAGGCCAACTCGCCAGGAATGTTGTCAAATATTACCGCCGATATGATAGGTTGGGCTAGGTTAGGTTATATGACGTTATTGATGTATATAAAGGTCCCACGGAAACATAGAGGCCAACAAGCCAGGAATGTTGTCAAATACTACCGCCGAGATGTTACGTTGGTTTAGGTTAGGTTAAATTACGTTATTGATGTATATAAAAGTCCCACGGTGACGTAGAGGCCAAATCGCCAGGAATGTTGTCAAATATTACCGCCGATATGATAGGTTGGGCTAGGTTAGGTTATATGACGTTATTGATGTATATAAAGGTCCCACGGAAACATAGAGGCCAACAAGCCAGGAATGTTGTCAAATACTACCGCCGAGATGTTACGTTGGTTTAGGTTAGGTTAAATTACGTTATTGATGTATATGAAGGTCCCACGGAGAGGTAGAGGCCAACTCGCCAGGAATGTTGTCAAATATTAGTGCCGAGATGTTAGGTTGGGTTAGGTTAGGTAATATTAAGTTATTAATGTATATGAAGGTCCCACGGTGACGTAGAGGCCAACTCGCCAGGAATGTTGTCAAATATTAGTGCCGAGATGTTAGGTTGGGTTAGGTTAGATTATATTAGGTTATTGACGTATATGAAGGTCGCACGGAGAGGTAGAGGCCAACTCGCCAGGAATGTTGTCAAATATTAGTGCCGAGATGTTGGGTTGGGTTAGGTTAGGTAATATTACGTTATTGATGTATATGAAGGTCCCACGGAGACGTAGAGGATAACTCGCAAGGAATGTTGTCAAATATTACCGCCGATATAATAGGTTGGGCTATGTTAGGTTATATGACGTTATTGATGTATATAAAGGTCCCACGGAAACATAGAGGCCAACAAGCCCGGAATGTTGTCAAATATTACCGCCGAGATGTTACGTTGGTTTAGGTTAGGTTAAATTACGTCATTGATGTATATAAAAGTCCCACGGAGACATAGAGGCCAACTCTCCAGGAATGCGGTCAAATATTACCGCCGATATGATAGGTTGGGTTAGGTTACGTTATATTACGTTATTGATGTATATGAAGGTCTCACGGTGAAGTAGAGGCCAACTCGACAGGAATGTTGTCAAATATTAGTGCCGAGATGTTAGGTTGGGTTAGGATACGTTAAATTACGTTATTGGTGTATATAAAAGTCCCACGGATACGTAGAGGCCAACTCGACAGGAATGTTGTCAAATATTAGTGCCGAGAGGTTGGGTTGGGTGAGGTTAGGTTATAATATGTTGTTGATGTATATAAAGGCCCCACGGAGACGTAGAGGCCAACCCGCTAGGAATGTTGGCAAATAATAGCGCCGAAAGGTTAGGTTGGGTTAGTTTAGGTTATATTACGTTATTGATGGATATGAAGGTCCCACGGAGACGTAGAGGCCAACTCGCCAGGAATGTTGTCAAATATTACCGCCGAGATGTTAGGTTGGGTTAGGTTAGGTTATATTACGTTATTGATGAATATGAAGGCCCCACGGAGACGTAGAGGCCATCTGGCCAGGAATGTTGTCAAACATGATCGCCGAGATGATAGATTGGGTTAGGTTAGATTATATTACGTTATTGATGTATATGAAGGCCCCACGGAGACGTAGAGGCCATCTGGCCAGGAATGTTGTCAAATATTACCGCCGAGATGATAGGTTGGGTTAGATTAGATTATATTACGTTATTGACGTATATGAAGGTCGCACGGAGAGGTAGAGGCCAACTCGCCAGGAATGTTGTCAAATATTAGTGCCGAGATGTTGGGTTGGGTTAGGTTAGGTAATATTACGTTATTGATGTATATGAAGGTCTCACGGAGACGTAGAGGCCAACTCGCCAGGAATGTTGTCAAATATTACCGCCGATATGATAGGTTGGGCTAGGTTAGGTTATATGACGTTATTGATGTATATAAAGGTCCCACAGAAACATAGAGGCCAACAAGCCAGGAATGTTGTCAAATACTACCGCCGAGATGTTACGTTGGTTTAGGTTAGGTTAAATTACGTTATTGATGTATATAAAAGTCCCACGGAGACGTAGAGGCCAACTCGCCAGGAATGTGGTCAAATATTACCGCAGATGTGATAGGTTGGGTTAGGTTACGTTATATTACGTTATTGATGTGTATGAAGGTCTCACGGTGAGGTAGAGGCCAACTCGACAGGAATGTTCTCAAATATTAGTGCCGACATGTTAGGTTGGGTTAGGATACGTTAAATTACGTTATTGATGTATATGAAGGTCCCACGGAGACGTAGAGGCCAACTCACCAGGAATGTTGTCAAATATTACCGCCGATATGATAGGTTGGGCTAGGTTAGGTTATATGACGTTATTGATGTATATAAAGGTCCCACGGAAACATAGAGGCCAACAAGCCAGGAATGTTGTCAAATACTACCGCCGAGATGTTACGTTGGTTTAGGTTAGGTTAAATTACGTTATTGATTTATATGAAGGTCCCACGGAGAGGTAGAGGCCAACTCGCCAGGAATGTTGTCAAATATTAGTGCCGAGATGTTAGGTTGGGTTAGGTTAGGTAATATTAAGTTATTAATGTATATGAAGGTCCCACGGTGACGTAGAGGCCAACTCGCCAGGAATGTTGTCAAATATTACCGCCGAGATGTTAGGTTGGGTTAGGTTATGTTATATTACGTTATTGATGTATATGAAGGTCCCACGGAGAGGTAGAGGCCAACTCGCCAGGAATGTTGTCAAATATTAGTGCCGAGATGTTAGGTTGGGTTAGGTTAGGTAATATTACGTTATTGATGTATATGAAGGTCCCACGGAGACGTAGATGCCAACTCGCCAGGAATGTTGTCAAATATTATCGCCGAGATGATAGGTTGGGTTAGGTTAGATTATATTACGTTATTGATGTATATGAAGGCCCCACGGAGACGTAGAGGCCATCTGGCCAGGAATGTTGTCAAATATTATCGCCGAGATGATAGGTTGGGTTAGGTTAGATTATATTACGTTATTGATGTATATGACGGCCCCACGGAGACATAGAGGCCATTTGGCCAGGAATGTTGTCAAATATTACCGCCGATATGCTAGGTTGGGCTAGGTTAGGTTATATGACGTTATTGATGTATATAAAGGTCCCACGGAAACATAGAGGACAACAAGCCAGGAATGTTGTCAAATACTACCGCCGAGATGTTACGTTGGTTTAGGTTAGGTTAAATTACGTTATTGATGTATATAAAAGTCCCACGGAGACGTAGAGGCCAACTCGCCAGGAATGTGGTCAAATATTACCGCCGATATGATAGGTTGGGTTAGGTTACGTTATATTACGTTATTGATCTGTATGAAGGTCTCACGGTGAGGTAGAGGCCAACTCGACAGGAATGTTGTCAAATATTAGTGCCGACATGTTAGGTTGGGTTAGGATACGTTAAATTACGTTATTGATGTATATAAAAGTCCCACGGAGACGTAGAGGCCAACTCGACAGGAATGTTGTCAAATATTAGTGCCGAGAGGTTGGGTTGGGTGAGGTTAGGTTATAATATGTTGTTGATGTATATAAAGGCCCCACGGAGACGTAGAGGCCAACCCGCTAGGAATGTTGGCAAATAATAGCGCCGAAAGGTTAGGTTGGGTTAGTTTAGGTTATATTACGTTATTGATGGATATGAAGGTCCCACGGAGAGGTAGAGGCCAACTCGCCAGGAATGTTGTCAAATATTAGTGCCGAGATGTTAGGTTGTGTTAGGTTAGGTTATATTACGTTATTGATGTATATGAAGGCCCCGCGGAGACGTAGAGGCCAACTCGCCAGGAATGTTGTCAAATATTACCGCCGATATGATAGGTTGGGCTAGGTTAGGTTATATGACGTTATTGATGTATATAAAGGTCCCACGGAAACATAGAGGCCAACAAGCCAGGAATGTTGTCAAATACTACCGCCGAGATGTTACGTTGGTTTAGGTTAGGTTAAATTACGTTATTGATGTATATAAAAGTCCCACGGTGACGTAGAGGCCAACTCGCCAGGAATGTTGTCAAATATTACCGCCGATATGATAGGTTGGGCTAGGTTAGGTTATATGACGTTATTGATGTATATAAAGGTCCCACGGAAACATAGAGGCCAACAAGCCAGGAATGTTGTCAAATACTACCGCCGAGATGTTACGTTGGTTTAGGTTAGGTTAAATTACGTTATTGATGTATATAAAAGTCCCACGGAGACGTAGAGGCCAACTCGCCAGGAATGTGGTCAAATATTACCGCCGATATGATAGGTTGGGTTAGGTTACGTTATATTACGTTATTGATGTGTATGAAGGTCTCACGGTGAGGTAGAGGCCAACTCGACAGGAATGTTGTCAAATATTAGTGCCGACATGTTAGGTTGGGTTAGGATACGTTAAATTACGTTATTGATGTATGTAAAAGTCCCACGGAGACGTAGAGGCCAACTCGCCAGGAATGTTGTCAAATATTACCGCCGAGATGATAGGTTGGGTTAGGTTAGGTTATATTACATTATTGATGTATATGAAGGTCCCACGGAGAGGTAGAGGCCAACTCGCCAGGAATGTTGTCAAATATTAGTGCCGAGATGTTGGGTTGGGTTAGGTTAGGTAATATTACGTTATTGATGTATATGAAGGTCTCACGGAGACGTAGAGGCCAACTCGCCAGGAATGTTGTCAAATATTACCGCCGATATGATAGGTTGGGCTAGGTTAGGTTATATGACGTTATTGATGTATATAAAGGTCCCACAGAAACATAGAGGCCAACAAGCCAGGAATGTTGTCAAATACTACCGCCGAGATGTTACGTTGGTTTAGGTTAGGTTAAATTACGTTATTGATGTATATAAAAGTCCCACGGAGACGTAGAGGCCAACTCGCCAGGAATGTGGTCAAATATTACCGCAGATGTGATAGGTTGGGTTAGGTTACGTTATATTACGTTATTGATGTGTATGAAGGTCTCACGGTGAGGTAGAGGCCAACTCGACAGGAATGTTCTCAAATATTAGTGCCGACATGTTAGGTTGGGTTAGGATACGTTAAATTACGTTATTGATGTATATGAAGGTCCCACGGAGACGTAGAGGCCAACTCACCAGGAATGTTGTCAAATATTACCGCCGATATGATAGGTTGGGCTAGGTTAGGTTATATGACGTTATTGATGTATATAAAGGTCCCACTGAAACATAGAGGCCAACAAGCCAGGAATGTTGTCAAATACTACCGCCGAGATGTTACGTTGGTTTAGGTTAGGTTAAATTACGTTATTGATGTATATGAAGGTCCCACGGAGAGGTAGAGGCCAACTCGCCAGGAATGTTGTCAAATATTAGTGCCGAGATGTTAGGTTGTGTTAGGTTAGGTTATATTACGTTATTGATGTATATGAAGGCCCCGCGGAGACGTAGAGGCCAACTCGCCAGGAATGTTGTCAAATATTACCGCCGATATGATAGGTTGGGCTAGGTTAGGTTATATGACGTTATTGATGTATATAAAGGTCCCACGGAAACATAGAGGCCAACAAGCCAGGAATGTTGTCAAATACTACCGCCGAGATGTTACGTTGGTTTAGGTTAGGATAAATTACGTTATTGATGTATATGAAGGTCCCACGGAGAGGTAGAGGCCAACTCGCCAGGAATGTTGTCAAATATTAGTGCCGAGATGTTAGGTTGGGTTAGGTTAGGTAATATTAAGTTATTAATGTATATGAAGGTCCCACGGTGACGTAGAGGCCAACTCGCCAGGAATGTTGTCAAATATTAGTGCCGAGATGTTAGGTTGGGTTAGGTTAGATTATATTACGTTATTGACGTATATGAAGGTCGCACGGAGAGGTAGAGGCCAACTCGCCAGGAATGTTGTCAAATATTAGTGCCGAGATGTTGGGTTGGGTTAGGTTAGGTAATATTACGTTATTGATGTATATGAAGGTCCCACGGAGACGTAGAGGATAACTCGCAAGGAATGTTGTCAAATATTACCGCCGATATAATAGGTTGGGCTATGTTAGGTTATATGACGTTATTGATGTATATAAAGGTCCCACGGAAACATAGAGGCCAATAAGCCCGGAATGTTGTCAAATATTACCGCCGAGATGTTACGTTGGTTTAGGTTAGGTTAAATTACGTCATTGATGTATATAAAAGTCCCACGGAGACATAGAGGCCAACTCTCCAGGAATGCGGTCAAATATTACCGCCGATATGATAGGTTGGGTTAGGTTACGTTATATTACGTTATTGATGTATATGAAGGTCACACGGTGAAGTAGAGGCCAACTCGACAGGAATGTTGTCAAATATTAGTGCCGAGATGTTAGGTTGGGTTAGGATACGTTAAATTACGTTATTGGTGTATATAAAAGTCCCACGGATACGTAGAGGCCAACTCGACAGGGATGTTGTCAAATATTAGTGCCGAGAGGTTGGGTTGGGTGAGGTTAGGTTATAATATGTTGTTGATGTATATAAAGGCCCCACGGAGACGTAGAGGCCAACCCGCTAGGAATGTTGGCAAATAATAGCGCCGAAAGGTTAGGTTGGGTTAGTTTAGGTTATATTACGTTATTGATGGATATGAAGGTCCCACGGAGACGTAGAGGCCAACTCGCCAGGAATGTTGTCAAATATTACCGCCGAGATGTTAGGTTGGGTTAGGTTAGGTTATATTACGTTATTGATGAATATGAAGGCCCCACGGAGACGTAGAGGCCATCTGGCCAGGAATGTTGTCAAACATGATCGCCGAGATGATAGATTGGGTTAGGTTAGATTATATTACGTTATTGATGTATATGAAGGCCCCACGGAGACGTAGAGGCCATCTGGCCAGGAATGTTGTCAAATATTACCGCCGAGATGATAGGTTGGGTTAGATTAGATTATATTACGTTATTGACGTATATGAAGGTCGCACGGAGAGGTAGAGGCCAACTCGCCAGGAATGTTGTCAAATATTAGTGCCGAGATGTTGGGTTGGGTTAGGTTAGGTAATATTACGTTATTGATGTATATGAAGGTCTCACGGAGACGTAGAGGCCAACTCGCCAGGAATGTTGTCAAATATTACCGCCGATATGATAGGTTGGGCTAGGTTAGGTTATATGACGTTATTGATGTATATAAAGGTCCCACAGAAACATAGAGGCCAACAAGCCAGGAATGTTGTCAAATACTACCGCCGAGATGTTACGTTGGTTTAGGTTAGGTTAAATTACGTTATTGATGTATATAAAAGTCCCACGGAGACGTAGAGGCCAACTCGCCAGGAATGTGGTCAAATATTACCGCAGATGTGATAGGTTGGGTTAGGTTACGTTATATTACGTTATTGATGTGTATGAAGGTCTCACGGTGAGGTAGAGGCCAACTCGACAGGAATGTTGTCAAATATTATCGCCGAGATGATAGGTTGGGTTAGGTTAGATTATATTACGTTATTGATGTATATGAAGGCCCCACGGAGACGTAGAGGCCATCTGGCCAGGAATGTTGTCAAATATTATCGCCGAGATGATAGGTTGGGTTAGGTTAGATTATATTACGTTATTGATGTATATGACGGCCCCACGGAGACATAGAGGCCATTTGGCCAGGAATGTTGTCAAATATTACCGCCGATATGCTAGGTTGGGCTAGGTTAGGTTATATGACGTTATTGATGTATATAAAGGTCCCACGGAAACATAGAGGACAACAAGCCAGGAATGTTGTCAAATACTACCGCCGAGATGTTACGTTGGTTTAGGTTAGGTTAAATTACGTTATTGATGTATATAAAAGTCCCACGGAGACGTAGAGGCCAACTCGCCAGGAATGTGGTCAAATATTACCGCCGATATGATAGGTTGGGTTAGGTTACGTTATATTACGTTATTGATCTGTATGAAGGTCTCACGGTGAGGTAGAGGCCAACTCGACAGGAATGTTGTCAAATATTAGTGCCGACATGTTAGGTTGGGTTAGGTTAGGTTATATGACGTTATTGATGTATATAAAGGTCCCACGGAAACATAGAGGCCAACAAGCCAGGAATGTTGTCAAATACTACCGCCGAGATGTTACGTTGGTTTAGGTTAGGTTAAATTACGTTATTGATGTATATGAAGGTCCCACGGAGAGGTAGAGGCCAACTCGCCAGGAATGTTGTCAAATATTAGTGCCGAGATGTTACGTTGGTTTAGGTTAGGTTAAATTACGTTATTGATGTATATGAAGGTCCCACGGAGAGGTAGAGGCCAACTCGCCAGGAATGTTGTCAAATATTAGTGCCGAGATGTTAGGTTGTGTTAGGTTAGGTTATATTACGTTATTGATGTATATGAAGGCCCCGCGGAGACGTAGAGGCCAACTCGCCAGGAATGTTGTCAAATATTACCGCCGATATGATAGGTTGGGCTAGGTTAGGTTATATGACGTTATTGATGTATATAAAGGTCCCACGGAAACATAGAGGCCAACAAGCCAGGAATGTTGTCAAATACTACCGCCGAGATGTTACGTTGGTTTAGGTTAGGTTAAATTACGTTATTGATGTATATAAAAGTCCCACGGTGACGTAGAGGCCAACTCGCCAGGAATGTTGTCAAATATTACCGCCGATATGATAGGTTGGGCTAGGTTAGGTTATATGACGTTATTGATGTATATAAAGGTCCCACGGAAACATAGAGGCCAACAAGCCAGGAATGTTGTCAAATACTACCGCCGAGATGTTACGTTGGTTTAGGTTAGGTTAAATTACGTTATTGATGTATATAAAAGTCCCACGGAGACGTAGAGGCCAACTCGCCAGGAATGTGGTCAAATATTACCGCCGATATGATAGGTTGGGTTAGGTTACGTTATATTACGTTATTGATGTGTATGAAGGTCTCACGGTGAGGTAGAGGCCAACTCGACAGGAATGTTGTCAAATATTAGTGCCGACATGTTAGGTTGGGTTAGGATACGTTAAATTACGTTATTGATGTATGTAAAAGTCCCACGGAGACGTAGAGGCCAACTCGCCAGGAATGTTGTCAAATATTACCGCCGAGATGATAGGTTGGGTTAGGTTAGGTTATATTACATTATTGATGTATATGAAGGTCCCACGGAGAGGTAGAGGCCAACTCGCCAGGAATGTTGTCAAATATTAGTGCCGAGATGTTAGGTTGGGTTAGGTTAGGTAATATTAAGTTATTGATGTATATGAAGGTCCCACGGTGACGTAGAGGCCAACTCGCCAGGAATGTTGTCAAATATTACCGCCGATGTGTTAGGTTAGGTTATATTACGTTATTGATGTATATGAAGGCCCCACGGAGACGTAAAGGCCAACTCGCCAGGAATGTTGCCAAATATTACCGCCGATATGATAGGTTGGGCTAGGTTAGGGTATATTACGTTATTGATGTATATAAAGGTCCCACGGAAACATAGAGGTCAACAAGCCAGGAATGTTGTCAAATATTACCGCCGATATGTTATGTTGGTTTAGGTTAGGTTAAATTACGTTATTGATGTATATGAAGGTCCCACGGAGAGGTAGAGGCCAACTCGCCAGGAATGTTGTCAAATATTAGTGCCGAGATGTTAGGTTGTGTTAGGTTAGGTTATATTACGTTATTGATGTATATGAAGGCCCCGCGGAGACGTAGAGGCCAACTCGCCAGGAATGTTGTCAAATATTACCGCCGATATGATAGGTTGGGCTAGGTTAGGTTATATGACGTTATTGATGTATATAAAGGTCCCACGGAAACATAGAGGCCAACAAGCCAGGAATGTTGTCAAATACTACCGCCGAGATGTTACGTTGGTTTAGGTTAGGTTAAATTACGTTATTGATGTATATAAAAGTCCCACGGAGACGTAGAGGCCAACTCGCCAGGAATGTGGTCAAATATTACCGCCGATATGATAGGTTGGGTTAGGTTACGTTATATTACGTTATTGATCTGTATGAAGGTCTCACGGTGAGGTAGAGGCCAACTCGACAGGAATGTTGTCAAATATTAGTGCCGACATGTTAGGTTGGGTTAGGATACGTTAAATTACGTTATTGATGTATATAAAAGTCCCACGGAGACGTAGAGGCCAACTCGCCAGGAATGTTGTCAAATATTACCGCCGAGATGATAGGTTGGGCTAGGTTAGGTTATATTACGTTATTGATGTATATAAAGGTCCCAGGGAAACATAGAGGCCAACAAGACAGGAATGTTGTCAAATATTACCGCCGAGATGTTACGTTGGTTTAGGTTAGGTTAAATTACGTTATTGATGTATATGAAGGTCCCACGGAGAGGTAGAGGCCAACTCGCCAGGAATGTTGTCAAATATTAGTGCCGAGATGTTAGGTTGTGTTAGGTTAGGTTATATTACGTTATTGATGTATATGAAGGCCCCGCGGAGACGTCGAGGCCAACTCGCCAGGAATGTTGTCAAATATTACCGCCGATATGATAGGTTGGGCTAGGTTAGGTTATATGACGTTATTGATGTATATAAAGGTCCCACGGAAACATAGAGGCCAACAAGCCAGGAATGTTGTCAAATACTACCGCCGAGATGTTACGTTGGTTTAGGTTAGGTTAAATTACGTTATTGATGTATATAAAAGTCCCACGGTGACGTAGAGGCCAACTCGCCAGGAATGTTGTCAAATATTACCGCCGATATGATAGGTTGGGCTAGGTTAGGTTATATGACGTTATTGATGTATATAAAGGTCCCACGGAAACATAGAGGCCAACAAGCCAGGAATGTTGTCAAATACTACCGCCGAGATGTTACGTTGGTTTAGGTTAGGTTAAATTACGTTATTGATGTATATAAAAGTCCCACGGAGACGTAGAGGCCAACTCGCCAGGAATGTGGTCAAATATTACCGCCGATATGATAGGTTGGGTTAGGTTACGTTATATTACGTTATTGATGTGTATGAAGGTCTCACGGTGAGGTAGAGGCCAACTCGACAGGAATGTTGTCAAATATTAGTGCCGACATGTTAGGTTGGGTTAGGATACGTTAAATTACGTTATTGATGTATGTAAAAGTCCCACGGAGACGTAGAGGCCAACTCGCCAGGAATGTTGTCAAATATTACCGCCGAGATGATAGGTTGGGTTAGGTTAGGTTATATTACATTATTGATGTATATGAAGGTCCCACGGAGAGGTAGAGGCCAACTCGCCAGGAATGTTGTCAAATATTAGTGCCGAGATGTTAGGTTGGGTTAGGTTAGGTAATATTAAGTTATTGATGTATATGAAGGTCCCACGGTGACGTAGAGGCCAACTCGCCAGGAATGTTGTCAAATATTACCGCCGATGTGTTAGGTTGGGTTAGGTTAGGTTATATTACGTTATTGATGTATATGAAGGCCCCACGGAGACGTAAAGGCCAACTCGCCAGGAATGTTGCCAAATATTACCGCCGATATGATAGGTTGGGCTAGGTTAGGGTATATTACGTTATTGATGTATATAAAGGTCCCACGGAAACATAGAGGTCAACAAGCCAGGAATGTTGTCAAATATTACCGCCGATATGTTATGTTGGTTTAGGTTAGGTTAAATTACGTTATTGATGTATATGAAGGTCCCACGGAGAGGTAGAGGCCAACTCGCCAGGAATGTTGTCAAATATTAGTGCCGAGATGTTAGGTTGTGTTAGGTTAGGTTATATTACGTTATTGATGTATATGAAGGCCCCGCGGAGACGTAGAGGCCAACTCGCCAGGAATGTTGTCAAATATTACCGCCGATATGATAGGTTGGGCTAGGTTAGGTTATATGACGTTATTGATGTATATAAAGGTCCCACGGAAACATAGAGGCCAACAAGCCAGGAATGTTGTCAAATACTACCGCCGAGATGTTACGTTGGTTTAGGTTAGGTTAAATTACGTTATTGATGTATATAAAAGTCCCACGGTGACGTAGAGGCCAACAAGCCAGGAATGTTGTCATATACTACCGCCGAGATGTTACGTTGGTTTAGGTTAGGTTAAATTACGTTATTGATGTATATAAAAGTCCCACGGAGACATAGAGCCCAACTCGCCAGGAATGTGGTCAAATATTACCGCCGATATGATAGGTTGGGTTAGGTTACGTTATATTACGTTATTGATGTGTATGAAGGTCTCACGGTGAGGTAGAGGCCAACTCGACAGGAATGTTGTCAAATATTAGTGCCGACAAGTTAGGTTGGGTTAGGATACGTTAAATTACGTTATTGATGTATATAAAAGTCCCACGGAGACGTAGAGGCCAACAAGCCAAGAATGTTGTCAAATATTACAGCCGAGATGTTACGTTGGGGTATTTTAGGTTATATTACGTTATTGATGTATATAAAAGTCCCACGGAGACGTAGAGGCCAACTCGACAGGAATGTTGTCAAATATTAGTGCCGATGTGTTAGGTTGGGTTAGGTTAGGTTATATTACGTTATTGATGTGTATGAAGGCCCCACGGAGACGTAGAGGCCAACTCGCCAGGAATGTTGTCAAATATTACCGCCGATATGATAGGTTGGGCTAGGTTAGGTTATATGACGTTATTGATGTATATAAAGGTCCCACAGAAACATAGAGGCCAACAAGCCAGGAATGTTGTCAAATACTACCGCCGAGATGTTACGTTGGTTTAGGTTAGGTTAAATTACGTTATTGATGTATATAAAAGTCCCACGGAGACGTAGAGGCCAACTCGCCAGGAATGTGGTCAAATATTACCGCAGATGTGATAGGTTGGGTTAGGTTACGTTATATTACGTTATTGATGTGTATGAAGGTCTCACGGTGAGGTAGAGGCCAACTCGACAGGAATGTTCTCAAATATGAGTGCCGACATGTTAGGTTGGGTTAGGATACGTTAAATTACGTTATTGATGTATATGAAGGTCCCACGGAGACGTAGAGGCCAACTCACCAGGAATGTTGTCAAATATTACCGCCGATATGATAGGTTGGGCTAGGTTAGGTTATATGACGTTATTGGTGTATATAAAGGTCCCACGGAAACATAGAGGCCAACAAGCCAGGAATGTTGTCAAATACTACCGCCGAGATGTTACGTTGGTTTAGGTTAGGTTAAATTACGTTATTGATGTATATGAAGGTCCCACGGAGAGGTAGAGGCCAACTCGCCAGGAATGTTGTCAAATATTAGTGCCGAGATGTTAGGTTGGGTTAGGTTAGGTAATATTAAGTTATTAATGTATATGAAGGTCCCACGGTGACGTAGAGGCCAACTCGCCAGGAATGTTGTCAAATATTACCGCCGAGATGTTAGGTTGGGTTAGGTTATGTTATATTACGTTATTGATGTATATGAAGGTCCCACGGAGAGGTAGAGGCCAACTCGCCAGGAATGTTGTCAAATATTAGTGCCGAGATGTTAGGTTGGGTTAGGTTAGGTAATATTACGTTATTGATGTATATGAAGGTCCCACGGAGACGTAGATGCCAACTCGCCAGGAATGTTGTCAAATATTATCGCCGAGATGATAGGTTGGGTTAGGTTAGATTATATTACGTTATTGATGTATATGAAGGCCCCACGGAGACGTATAGGCCATCTGGCCAGGAATGTTGTCAAATATTATCGCCGAGATGATAGGTTGGGTTAGGTTAGATTATATTACGTTATTGATGTATATGACGGCCCCACGGAGACATAGAGGCCATTTGGCCAGGAATGTTGTCAAATATTACCGCCGATATGACAGGTTGGGCTAGGTTAGGTTATATGACGTTATTGATGTATATAAAGGTCCCACGGAAACATAGAGGCCAACAAGCCAGGAATGTTGTCAAATACTACCGCCGAGATGTTACGTTGGTTTAGGATAGGTTAAATTACGTTATTGATGTATATAAAAGTCCCACGGAGACGTAGAGGCCAACTCGCCAGGAATGTGGTCAAATATTACCGCCGATATGATAGGTTGGGTTAGGTTACGTTATATTACGTTATTGATCTGTATGAAGGTCTCACGGTGAGGTAGAGGCCAACTCGACAGGAATGTTGTCAAATATTAGTGCCGACATGTTAGGTTGGGTTAGGATACGTTAAATTACGTTATTGATGTATATAAAAGTCCCACGGAGACGTAGAGGCCAACTCGCCAGGAATGTTGTCAAATATTACCGCCGAGATGATAGGTTGGGCTAGGTTAGGTTATATTACGTTATTGATGTATATAAATGTCCCAGGGAAACATAGAGGCCAACAAGACAGGAATGTTGTCAAATATTACCGCCGAGATGTTACGTTGGTTTAGGTTAGGTAAAATTACGTTATTGATGTATATGAAGGTCCCACGGAGAGGTAGAGGCCAACTCGCCAGGAATGTTGTCAAATATTAGTGCCGAGATGTTAGGTTGTGTTAGGTTAGGTTATATTACGTTATTGATGTATATGAAGGCCCCGCGGAGACGTAGAGGCCAACTCGCCAGGAATGTTGTCAAATATTACCGCCGATATGATAGGTTGGGCTAGGTTAGGTTATATGACGTTATTGATGTATATAAAGGTCCCACGGAAACATAGAGGCCAACAAGCCAGGAATATTGTCAAATACTACCGCCGAGATGTTACGTTGGTTTAGGTTAGGTTAAATTACGTTATTGATGTATATAAAAGTCCCACGGTGACGTAGAGGCCAACAAGCCAGGAATGTTGTCAAATACTACCGCCGAGATGTTACGTTGGTTTAGGTTAGGTTAAATTACGTTATTGATGTATATAAAAGTCCCACGGAGACGTAGAGCCCAACTCGCCAGGAATGTGGTCAAATATTACCGCCGATATGATAGGTTGGGTTAGGTTACGTTATATTACGTTATTGATGTGTATGAAGGTCTCACGGTGAGGTAGAGGCCAACTCGACAGGAATGTTGTCAAATATTAGTGCCGACATGTTAGGTTGGGTTAGGATACGTTAAATTACGTTATTGATGTATATAAAAGTCCCACGGAGACGTAGAGGCCAACAAGCCAAGAATGTTGTCAAATATTACAGCCGAGATGTTACGTTGGGGTATTTTAGGTTATATTACGTTATTGATGTATATAAAAGTCCCACGGAGACGTAGAGGCCAACTCGACAGGAATGTTGTCAAATATTAGTGCCGATGTGTTAGGTTGGGTTAGGTTAGGTTATATTACGTTATTGATGTGTATGAAGGCCCCACGGAGACGTAGAGGCCAACTCGCCAGGAATGTTGTCAAATATTACCGCCGATATGATAGGTTGGGCTAGGTTAGGTTATATGACGTTATTGATGTATATAAAGGTCCCACGGAAACATAGAGGCCAACAAGCCAGGAATGTTGTCAAATACTACCGCCGAGATGTTACGTTGGTTTAGGTTAGGTTAAATTACGGTATTGATGTATATAAAAGTCCCACGGTGACGTAGAGGCCAACAAGCCAGGAATGTTGTCAAATACTACCGCCGAGATGTTACGTTGGTTTAGGTTAGGTTAAATTACGTTATTGATGTATATAAAAGTCCCACGGAGACGTAGAGCCCAACTCGCCAGGAATGTGGTCAAATATTACCGCCGATATGATAGGTTGGGTTAGGTTACGTTATATTACGTTATTGATGTGTATGAAGGTCTCACGGTGAGGTAGAGGCCAACTCGACAGGAATGTTGTCAAATATTAGTGCCGACATGTTAGGTTGGGTTAGGATACGTTAAATTACGTTATTGATGTATATAAATGTCCCACGGAGACGTAGATGCCAACTCGCCGGGAATGTTGTCAAATATTACCGCCGAGATGATAGGTTGGGCTAGGTTAGGTTATATTACGTTATTGGTGTATATAAAGGTCCCAGGGAAACATAGAGGCCAACAAGACAGGAATGTTGTCACATATTACCGCCGAGATGTTACGTTGGTTTAGGTTAGGTTAAATTACGTTATTGATGTATATGAAGGTCCCACGGAGAGGTAGAGGCCAACTCGCCAGGAATGTTGTCAAATATTAGTGCCGAGATGTTAGGTTGTGTTAGGTTAGGTTATATTACGTTATTGATGTATATGAAGGCCCCGCGGAGACGTAGAGGCCAACTCGCCAGGAATGTTGTCAAATATTACCGCCGATATGATAGGTTGGTCTAGGTTAGGTTATATGACGTTATTGATGTATATAAAGGTCCCACGGAAACATAGAGGCCAACAAGCCAGGAATGTTGTCAAATACTACCGCCGAGATGTTACGTTGGTTTAGGTTAGGTTAAATTACGTTATTGATGTATATGAAGGTCCCACGGAGAGGTAGTGGCCAACTCGCGAGGAATGTTGTCAAATATTACCGCCGATGTATTAGGTTGGGTTAGGTTAGGTTATATTACGTTATTGATGCATATGAAGGCCCCACGGAGACGTAGAGGCCAACTCGCCGGGAATGTTGTCAAATATTACCGCCGAGATGTTAGGTTGGGTTAGGTTAGGTTATATTACGTTATTGATGTATATAAAGGTCCCACGGAAACATAGAGGCCAACAATCCAGGAATGTTGTCAAATGTTACAGCCGAGATGATACGTTGGGGTATTTTAGGTTAAATTACGTTATTGATGTATATAAAAGTCCCACGGAGACGTAGAGGCCAACTCGACAGGAATGTTGTAAAATATTACCGCCGAGATGTTCCGTTCGGTTAGGCTAGGTTAAATTACGTTATTGATGTATATAAAAGTCCCACGGAGACGTAGAGGCCAACTCGCCAGGAATATTGTCATATAATAGCGCCGAGTGGTTAGGTTGGGTTATATTAGGTTATATTACGTTATTGATGGATATGAAGGTGTCACAGATGTGTAGAGGCCAACTCGCCAGGAATGTTGTCAAATATTACCGCCGAGATGTTAGGTTTGGTTATGTTAGGTTATATTACGTTATTGATATATATAAAGGTCCCACGGAAACGTAGAATCCAACTCGACAGGAATGTTTTCAAATATTACCGCCGAGATGATAGGTTGGCTTAGGTTAGGTTATATTACGTTATTGATGTATATGAAGGCCCCACGGAGATGTAGAGGCCAACTGGCCAGGAATGTTGTCAAATATTAGTGCCGAGAGATTGGGTTGGGTTAGGTTAGGTTATATTACGTTATTGATGTATATAAAGGCCCAGCGGAGACGTAGAGGCCAACCCGCCAGGAATGTTGTCAAATATTAGTGCCGAGAGGTTGGGTTGGGTTAGGTTAGGTTATACTACGTTATTGATGTATATGAAGGCCCCACGGAGACGTAGAGGCCAACTCGCCAGGAATGTTGTCAAATATTACCGCCGATATGATAGGTTGGGCTAGGTTAGGTTATATTACGTTATTGATGTATATAAAAGTCCCACGGAGACGTAGAGGCCAACTCGACAGGAATGTTGTCAAATATTAGTGCCGATGTGTTAGGTTGGGTTAGGTTAGGTTATATTACGTTATTGATGTGTATGAAGGCCCCACGGAGACGTAGAGGCCAACTCGCCAGGAATGTTGTCAAATATTACCGCCGATATGATAGGTTGGGCTAGGTTAGGGTATATTACGTTATTGATGTATATAAAGGTCCCACGGAAACATAGAGGTCAACAAGCCAGGAATGTTGTCAAATATTACCGCCGATATGTTATGTTGGTTTAGGTTAGGTTATATTACGTTATTGATGTATATGAAGGCCCCGCGGAGACGTAGAGGCCAACTCGCCAGGAATGTTGTCAAATATTACCGCCGATATGATAGGTTGGGCTAGGTTAGGTTATATGACGTTATTGATGTATATAAAGGTCCCACGGAAACATAGAGGCCAACAAGCCAGGAATGTTGTCAAATACTACCGCCGAGATGTTACGTTGGTTTAGGTTAGGTTAAATTACGGTATTGATGTATATAAAAGTCCCACGGTGACGTAGAGGCCAACAAGCCAGGAATGTTGTCAAATACTACCGCCGAGATGTTACGTTGGTTTAGGTTAGGTTAAATTACGTTATTGATGTATATAAAAGTCCCACGGAGACGTAGAGCCCAACTCGCCAGGAATGTGGTCAAATATTACCGCCGATATGATAGGTTGGGTTAGGTTACGTTATATTACGTTATTGATGTGTATGAAGGTCTCACGGTGAGGTAGAGGCCAACTCGACAGGAATGTTGTCAAATATTAGTGCCGACATGTTAGGTTGGGTTAGGATACGTTAAATTACGTTATTGATGTATATAAACGTCCCACGGAGACGTAGATGCCAACTCGCCGGGAATGTTGTCAAATATTACCGCCGAGATGATAGGTTGGGCTAGGTTAGGTTATATTACGTTATTGGTGTATATAAAGGTCCCAGGGAAACATAGAGGCCAACAAGACAGGAATGTTGTCACATATTACCGCCGAGATGTTACGTTGGTTTAGGTTAGGTTAAATTACGTTATTGATGTATATGAAGGTCCCACGGAGAGGTAGAGGCCAACTCGCCAGGAATGTTGTCAAATATTAGTGCCGAGATGTTAGGTTGTGTTAGGTTAGGTTATATTACGTTATTGATGTATATGAAGGCCCCGCGGAGACGTAGAGGCCAACTCGCCAGGAATGTTGTCAAATATTACCGCCGATATGATAGGTTGGTCTAGGTTAGGTTATATGACGTTATTGATGTATATAAAGGTCCCACGGAAACATAGAGGCCAACAAGCCAGGAATGTTGTCAAATACTACCGCCGAGATGTTACGTTGGTTTAGGTTAGGTTAAATTACGTTATTGATGTATATGAAGGTCCCACGGAGAGGTAGTGGCCAACTCGCGAGGAATGTTGTCAAATATTACCGCCGATGTATTAGGTTGGGTTAGGTTAGGTTATATTACGTTATTGATGCATATGAAGGCCCCACGGAGACGTAGAGGCCAACTCGCCGGGAATGTTGTCAAATATTACCGCCGAGATGTTAGGTTGGGTTAGGTTAGGTTATATTACGTTATTGATGTATATAAAGGTCCCACGGAAACATAGAGGCCAACAATCCAGGAATGTTGTCAAATGTTACAGCCGAGATGATACGTTGGGGTATTTTAGGTTAAATTACGTTATTGATGTATATAAAAGTCCCACGGAGACGTAGAGGCCAACTCGACAGGAATGTTGTAAAATATTACCGCCGAGATGTTCCGTTCGGTTAGGCTAGGTTAAATTACGTTATTGATGTATATAAAAGTACCACGGAGACGTAGAGGCCAACTCGCCAGGAATATTGTCATATAATAGCGCCGAGTGGTTAGGTTGGGTTATATTAGGTTATATTACGTTATTGATGGATATGAAGGTGTCACAGATGTGTAGAGGCCAACTCGCCAGGAATGTTGTCAAATATTACCGCCGATATGTTAGGTTTGGTTATGTTAGGTTATATTACGTTATTGATATATATAAAGGTCCCACGGAAACGTAGAATCCAACTCGACAGGAATGTTTTCAAATATTACCGCCGAGATGATAGGTTGGCTTAGGTTAGGTTATATTACGTTATTGATGTATATGAAGGCCCCACGGAGATGTAGAGGCCAACTGGCCAGGAATGTTGTCAAATATTAGTGCCGAGAGATTGGGTTGGGTTAGGTTAGGTTATATTACGTTATTGATGTATATAAAGGCCCAGCGGAGACGTAGAGGCCAACCCGCCAGGAATGTTGTCAAATATTAGTGCCGAGAGGTTGGGTTGGGTTAGGTTAGGTTATACTACGTTATTGATGTATATGAAGGCCCCACGGAGACGTAGAGGCCAACTCGCCAGGAATGTTGTCAAATATTACCGCCGATATGATAGGTTGGGCTAGGTTAGGTTATATTACGTTATTGATGTATATAAAAGTCCCACGGAGACGTAGAGGCCAACTCGACAGGAATGTTGTCAAATATTAGTGCCGATGTGTTAGGTTGGGTTAGGTTAGGTTATATTACGTTATTGATGTGTATGAAGGCCCCACGGAGACGTAGAGGCCAACTCGCCAGGAATGTTATCAAATATTACCGCCGATATGATAGGTTGGGCTAGGTTAGGGTATATTACGTTATTGATGTATATAAAGGTCCCACGGAAACATAGAGGTCAACAAGCCAGGAATGTTGTCAAATATTACCGCCGATATGTTATGTTGGTTTAGGTTAGGTTATATTACGTTATTGATGTATATGAAGGCCCCGCGGAGACGTAGAGGCCAACTCGCCAGGAATGTTGTCAAATATTACCGCCGATATGATAGGTTGGGCTAGGTTAGGTTATATGACGTTATTGATGTATATAAAGGTCCCACGGAAACATAGAGGCCAACAAGCCAGGAATGTTGTCAAATACTACCGCCGAGATGTTACGTTGGTTTAGGTTAGGTTAAATTACGGTATTGATGTATATAAAAGTCCCACGGTGACGTAGAGGCCAACAAGCCAGGAATGTTGTCAAATACTACCGCCGAGATGTTACGTTGGTTTAGGTTAGGTTAAATTACGTTATTGATGTATATAAAAGTCCCACGGAGACGTAGAGCCCAACTCGCCAGGAATGTGGTCAAATATTACCGCCGATATGATAGGTTGGGTTAGGTTACGTTATATTACGTTATTGATGTGTATGAAGGTCTCACGGTGAGGTAGAGGCCAACTCGACAGGAATGTTGTCAAATATTAGTGCCGACATGTTAGGTTGGGTTAGGATACGTTAAATTACGTTATTGATGTATATAAATGTCCCACGGAGACGTAGATGCCAACTCGCCGGGAATGTTGTCAAATATTACCGCCGAGATGATAGGTTGGGCTAGGTTAGGTTATATTACGTTATTGGTGTATATAAAGGTCCCAGGGAAACATAGAGGCCAACAAGACAGGAATGTTGTCACATATTACCGCCGAGATGTTACGTTGGTTTAGGTTAGGTTAAATTACGTTATTGATGTATATGAAGGTCCCACGGAGAGGTAGAGGCCAACTCGCCAGGAATGTTGTCAAATATTAGTGCCGAGATGTTAGGTTGTGTTAGGTTAGGTTATATTACGTTATTGATGTATATGAAGGCCCCGCGGAGACGTAGAGGCCAACTCGCCAGGAATGTTGTCAAATATTACCGCCGATATGATAGGTTGGTCTAGGTTAGGTTATATGACGTTATTGATGTATATAAAGGTCCCACGGAAACATAGAGGCCAACAAGCCAGGAATGTTGTCAAATACTACCGCCGAGATGTTACGTTGGTTTAGGTTAGGTTAAATTACGTTATTGATGTATATGAAGGTCCCACGGAGAGGTAGTGGCCAACTCGCGAGGAATGTTGTCAAATATTACCGCCGATGTATTAGGTTGGGTTAGGTTAGGTTATATTACGTTATTGATGCATATGAAGGCCCCACGGAGACGTAGAGGCCAACTCGCCGGGAATGTTGTCAAATATTACCGCCGAGATGTTAGGTTGGGTTAGGTTAGGTTATATTACGTTATTGATGTATATAAAGGTCCCACGGAAACATAGAGGCCAACAATCCAGGAATGTTGTCAAATGTTACAGCCGAGATGATACGTTGGGGTATTTTAGGTTAAATTACGTTATTGATGTATATAAAAGTCCCACGGAGACGTAGAGGCCAACTCGACAGGAATGTTGTAAAATATTACCGCCGAGATGTTCCGTTGGGTTAGGCTAGGTTAAATTACGTTATTGATGTATATAAAAGTCCCACGGAGACGTAGAGGCCAACTCGCCAGGAATATTGTCATATAATAGCGCCGAGTGGTTAGGTTGGGTTATATTAGGTTATATTACGTTATTGATGGATATGAAGGTGTCACGGAGGTGTAGAGGCCAACTCGCCAGGAATGTTGTCAAATATTACCGCCGAGATGTTAAGTTTGGTTATGTTAGGTTATATTACGTTATTGATATATATAAAGGTCCCACGGAAACGTAGAATCCAACTCGACAGGAATGTTTTCAAATATTACCGCCGAGATGATAGGTTGGCTTAGGTTAGGTTAAATTACGTTATTGATGTGCATGAAGTCCCCACGGAGACGTAGAGGCCAACTCGCCAGGAATGTTGTCAAATATTACCGCCGATATGATAGGTTGGGCTAGGTTAGGTTATATTACGTTATTGATGTATATAAAGGTCCCACGGAAACATAGAGGTCAACAAGCCAGGAATGTTGTCAAATATTACCGCCGATATGTTATGTTGGTTTAGGTTAGGTTAAGTTACGTTATTGATGTATATGAAGGTCCCACGGAGACGTAGAGGCCAACTCGCCAGGAATGTTGTCACATAATAGCGCCGAGTGGATAGGTCGGGTTATATTAGGTTATATTACGTTATTGATGGATATGAAGGTCTCACGGAGACATAGAGGCCAACTCGCCAGGAATGTTGTCAAATATTACCGCCGAGATGATAGGTTGGGTTAGATTAGGTTATATTACGTTATTGATGTATATGAAGGCCCCACGGAGACGTAGAGGCCAACTCGCCAGGAATGATGTCAAATATTACCGCCGAGATGTTAGGTTGTGTTAGTTTAGGTTATATTACGCTATTGATATATGTGAAGGTCCCACGGACACGTAGATGCGAACTCGCCAGGAATGTTGTCAAATATTAGTGCCGAGATGTTAGGTTGGGTTAGGTTAGGTAATATTACGTTATTGATGTATATGAAGGTCCCACGGTGACGTAGAGGCCAACTCGCCAGGAATGTTGTCAAATATTACCGCCGATGTATTAGGTTGGGTTAGGTTAGGTTATATTACGTTATTGATGCATATGAAGGCCCCACGGAGACGTAGAGGCCAACTCGCCGGGAATGTTGTCAAATATTACCGCCGATGTGTTAGGTTGGGTTATATTAGGTTATATTACGTTATTGATGGATATGAAGGACTCACGGAGACGTAGAGGCCAACTCGCCAGGAATGTTGTCAAATATTACCGCCGAGATGTTAGGTTGGTTAAGGTTAGGTTATATTACGTTATTGATGTATACGAAGGCCCCACGGAGACGTAGAGGCCAACTGGCCAGGAATGTTGTCAAATATTACCGCCGAGATGATAGGTTGGGTTAGGTTAGATTATATTACGTTATTGATGTATATGAAGGTCGCACGGAGAGGTAGAGGCTAACTCGCCAGGAATGTTGTCAAATATTAGTGCCGAGATGTTAGGTTGGGTTAGGTTAGGTAATATTACGTTATTGATGTATATGAAGGTCTCACGGAGACGTAGAGGCCAACTCGCAAGGAATGTTGTCAAATATTACGGCCGATATAATAGGTTGGGCTATGTTAGGTTATATGACGTTATTGATGTATATAAAGGTCCCACGGAAACATAGAGGCCAATAAGCCCGGAATGTTGTCAAATATTACCGCCGAGATGTTACGTTGGTTTAGGTTAGGTTAAATTACGTTATTGATGTATATAAAAGTCCCACGGAGACGTAGAGGCCAACTCGCCAGGAGTGTGGTCAAATATTACCGCCGATATGATAGGTTGGGTTAGGTTACGTTATATTTCGTTATTGATGTATATGAAGGTCTCACGGTGAAGTAGAGGCCAACTCGACAGGAATGTTGTCAAATATTAGTGCCGACATGTTAGTTTGGGTTAGGATACGTTAAATTACGTTATTGATGTATGTAAAAGTCCCACGGAGACGTAGAGGCCAACCCGCTAGGAATGTTGGCAAATAATAGCGCCGAAAGGTTAGGTTGGGTTAGTTTAGGTTATATTACGTTATTGATATATGTGAAGGTCCCACGGAGACGTAGAGGCCAACTCGCCAGGAATGTTGTTACATAATAGCGCCGAGTGGTTAGGTCGGGTTATATTAGGTTATATTACGTTATTGATGGATATGAAGGTGTCACGGAGACGTAGAGGCCAACTCGCCAGGAATGTTATCAAATATTACCGCCGATATGATAGGTTGGTTTAGGTTAGGTTAAATTACGTTATTGATGTATATGAAGGTCCCACGGAGAGGTAGAGGCCAACTCGCCAGGAATGTTGTCAAATATTAGTGCCGAGATGTTAGGTTGGGTTAGGTTAGGTAATATTAAGTTATTGATGTATATGAAGGTCCCACGGTGACGTAGAGGCCAACTCGCCAGGAATGTTGTCAAATATTACCGCCGATGTATTAGGTTGGGTTAGGTTAGGTTATATTACGTTATTGATGTTTATGAAGGCCCCACGGAGACGTAGAGGCCAACTCGCCAGGAATGTTGTCAAATATTACCGCCGAGATGTTACGTTGGGTTAGGCTAGGTTAAATTACGTTATTGATGTATATAAAAGTCCCACGGAGACGTAGAGGCCAACTCACCAGGAATGTTGTCAAATATTGGTACCGAGATGTTAGGTTGGGTTAGGTTAGGTTATATTACGCTATTGATGTATATAAAAGTCCCACGAAAACGTAGAGGCCAACTCGCCAGGAATGTTGTCACATAATAGCGCCGAGTGGTTAGCTCGGCTTATATTAGGTTATATTACGTTATTGATGGATATGAAGGTCTCACGGAGACGTAGAGGCCAACTCGCCAGGAATGTTGTCAAATATTACCGCCGTGATGATAGGTTGGGTTAGGTTAGGTTATATTACGTTATTTATGTATATGAAGGCCCCACGGAGACGTAGAGGCCAACTGGACAGGAATGTTGTCAAATATTAGTGCCGAGAGATTGGGTTGGGTTAGGTTAGGTTATATTACGTTATTGATGTGTATAAAGGCCCTGCGGAGACGTAGAGGCCAACTCGCCAGGAATGTTGTCAAATATTACCGCCGATATGTTATGTTGGTTTAGGTTAGGTTATATTACGTTATTGATGTATATGAAGGCCCCATGGAGACGTAGAAGCCAACTCGCCAGGAATGATGTCAAATATTACCGCCGAGATGTTAGGTTGGGTTAGGTTAGGTAATATTACGTTATTGATGTATATGAAGGTCCCACGGTGACGTAGAGGCCAACTCGCCAGGAATGTTGTCAAATATTACCGCCGATGTATTAGGTTGGGTTAGGTTAGGTTATATTACGTTATTGATGCATATGAAGGCCCCACGGAGACGTAGAGGCCAACTCGCCGGGAATGTTGTCAAATATTACCGCCGAGATGTTAGGTTGGGTTAGGTTAGGTTATATTACGTTATTGATGTATATAAAGGTCCCACGGAAACATAGAGGCCAACAATCCAGGAATGTTGTCAAATGTTACAGCCGAGATGATACGTTGGGGTATTTTAGGTTAAATTACGTTATTGATGTATATAAAAGTCCCACGGAGACGTAGAGGCCAACTCGACAGGAATGTTGTAAAATATTACCGCCGAGATGTTCCGTTCGGTTAGGCTAGGTTAAATTACGTTATTGATGTATATAAAAGTCCCACGGAGACGTAGAGGCCAACTCGCCAGGAATATTGTCATATAATAGCGCCGAGTGGTTAGGTTGGGTTATATTAGGTTATATTACGTTATTGATGGATATGAAGGTGTCACAGATGTGTAGAGGCCAACTCGCCAGGAATGTTGTCAAATATTACCGCCGAGATGTTAGGTTTGGTTATGTTAGGTTATATTACGTTATTGATATATATAAAGGTCCCACGGAAACGTAGAATCCAACTCGACAGGAATGTTTTCAAATATTACCGCCGAGATGATAGGTTGGCTTAGGTTAGGTTATATTACGTTATTGATGTATATGAAGGCCCCACGGAGACGTAGAGGCCAACTGGCCAGGAATGTTGTCAAATATTAGTGCCGAGAGATTGGGTTGGGTTAGGTTAGGTTATATTACGTTATTGATGTATATAAAGGCCCAGCGGAGACGTAGAGGCCAACCGGCCAGGAATGTTGTCAAATATTAGTGCCGAGAGGTTGGGTTGGGTTAGGTTAGGTTATACTACGTTATTGATGTATATGAAGGCCCCACGGAGACGTAGAGGCCAACTCGCCAGGAATGTTGTCAAATATTACCGCCGATATGATAGGTCGGGCTAGGTTAGGTTATATTACGTTATTGATGTATATAAAGGTCCCACGGAAACATAGAGGCCAACAAGCCAGGAATGTTGTCAAATATTACCGCCGAGATGTTACGTTGGTTTAGGTTAGGTTAAATTACGTTATTGATGTATATGAAGGTCCCACGGAGAGGTAGAGGCCAACTCGCCAGGAATGTTGTAAAATATTAGTACCGAGATATTAGGTTGTGTTAGGTTAGGTTATATTACGCTATTGATGTATATAAAAGTCCCACGGAGACGTAGAGGCCAACTCGCCAGGAATGTTGTCAAATATCAGTGCCGAGATGTTAGGTTGGATTAGGTTAGGTTATATTACGTTATTGATGTATATAAAATTCCCACGGAGACGTAGAGGCCAACTCGCCAGGAATGTTGTCAAATATTAGTGCCGAGATGTTAGGTTGGGTTAGGTTAGGTAATATTACGTTATTGATATATATGAAGGTCCCACGGAGACGTAGAGTCCAACTCGCCAGGAATGTTGTCAAATATTACCGCCGAGTGGTTAGGTCGGGTTATATTAGGTTATATTACGTTACTGATGGATATGAAGGTCTCACGGCGACGTAGAGGCCAACTCGACAGGAATGTTGTCAAATACTAGTACCGAGATGTTAGGTTGGGTTAGGTTAGCTTATATTACGCCATTGATGTATATAAAAGTCCCACGGAAACCATGAGGCCAACTCGCCAGGAATGTTGTCAAATATTACCGCTGTGATGTGAGATTGGGTTAGGTTAGGTTATATTACGTTATTGACGTATATAAAAGTCCCACGGAGACGTAGAGGCCAACCCGCCAGGAATGTTGTCAAATAATAGCGCTGAAAGGTTAGGTTGGGTTAGTTTAGGTTATATTACGTTATTGATATATGTGAAGGTCCCACGGAGACGTAGAGGCCAACTCGCCAGGAATGTTGTCACATAATAGCGCCGAGTGGATAGGTCGGGTTATATTAGGTTATATTACGTTATTGATGGATATGAAGGTCTCACGGAGACGTAGAGGCCAACTCGACAGGAATGTTGTCAAATATTACCGCCGAGATGATAGGTTGGGTTAGGTTAGGTTATATTACGTTATTGATGTATATGAAGGCCCCACGGAGACGTAGAGGCCAACTCGCCAGGAATGATGTCAAATATTACCGCCGAGATGTTAGGTTGGGTTAGGTTAGGTTATATTACGTTATTGATATATATACAGGTCCCACGGAGACGTAGAGGCCAACTCGCCAGGAATGTTGTCAAATATTACCGCCGAGATGTTAGGTTGGGTTAGGTTAGGTTATATTACGTTATTGATGTGTATGAAGTCCCCACGGAGACGTAGAGGCCAACTCGCAAGGAATGTTGTCAAATATTACCGCCGATATGATAGGTTGGGCTAGGTTAGGTTATATCACGTTATTGATGTATATAAAGGTCCCACGGAAACATAGAGGTCAACAAGCCAGGAATGTTGTCAAATATTACCGCCGATATGTTATGTTGGTTTAGGTTAGGTTAAGTTACGTTATTGATGTATATGAAGGTCCCACGGAGAGGTAGAGGCCAACTCGCCAGGAATGTTGTCAAATATTAGTGCCGAGATGTTAGGTTGGGTTAGGTTAGGTAATATTACGTTATTGATGTATATGAAGGTCCCACGGTGACGTAGAGGCCAACTCGCCAGGAATGTTGTCAAATATTACCGCCGATGTATTAGGTTGGGTTAGGTTAGGTTATATTACGTTATTGATGCATATGAAGGCCCCACGGAGACGTAGAGGCCAACTCGCCGGGAATGTTGTCAAATATTACCGCCGATGTGTTAGGTTGGGTTATATTAGGTTATATTACGTTATTGATGGATATGAAGGACTCACGGAGACGTAGAGGCCAACTCGCCAGGAATGTTGTCAAATATTACCGCCGAGATGTTAGGTTGGGTAAGGTTAGGTTATATTACGTTATTGATGTATACGAAGGCCCCACGGAGACGTAGAGGCCAACTGGCCAGGAATGTTGTCAAATATTACCGCCGAGATGATAGGTTGGGTTAGGTTAGATTATATTACGTTATTGATGTATATGAAGGTCGCACGGAGAGGTAGAGGCTAACTCGCCAGGAATGTTGTCAAATATTAGTGCCGAGATGTTAGGTTGGGTTAGGTTAGGTAATATTACGTTATTGATGTATATGAAGGTCTCACGGAGACGTAGAGGCCAACTCGCAAGGAATGTTGTCAAATATTACCGCCGATATAATAGGTTGGGCTATGTTAGGTTATATGACGTTATTGATGTATATAAAGGTCCCACGGAAACATAGAGGCCAATAAGCCCGGAATGTTGTCAAATATTACCGCCGAGATGTTACGTTGGTTTAGGTTAGGTTAAATTACGTTATTGATGTATATAAAAGTCCCACGGAGACGTAGAGGCCAACTCGCCAGGAGTGTGGTCAAATATTACCGCCGATATGATAGGTTGGGTTAGGTTACGTTATATTTCGTTATTGATGTATATGAAGGTCTCACGGTGAAGTAGAGGCCAACTCGACAGGAATGTTGTCAAATATTAGTGCCGACATGTTAGTTTGGGTTAGGATACGTTAAATTACGTTATTGATGTATGTAAAAGTCCCACGGAGACGTAGAGGCCAACCCGCTAGGAATGTTGGCAAATAATAGCGCCGAAAGGTTAGGTTGGGTTAGTTTAGGTTATATTACGTTATTGATATATGTGAAGGTCCCACGGAGACGTAGAGGCCAACTCGCCAGGAATGTTGTTACATAATAGCGCCGAGTGGTTAGGTCGGGTTATATTAGGTTATATTACGTTATTGATGGATATGAAGGTGTCACGGAGACGTAGAGGCCAACTCGCCAGGAATGTTATCAAATATTACCGCCGATATGATAGGTTGGTTTAGGTTAGGTTAAATTACGTTATTGATGTATATGAAGGTCCCACGGAGAGGTAGAGGCCAACTCGCCAGGAATGTTGTCAAATATTAGTGCCGAGATGTTAGGTTGGGTTAGGTTAGGTAATATTAAGTTATTGATGTATATGAAGGTCCCACGGTGACGTAGAGGCCAACTCGCCAGGAATGTTGTCAAATATTACCGCCGATGTATTAGGTTGGGTTAGGTTAGGTTATATTACGTTATTGATATTTATGAAGGCCCCACGGAGACGTAGAGGCCAACTCGCCAGGAATGTTGTCAAATATTACCGCCGAGATGTTACGTTGGGTTAGGCTAGGTTAAATTACGTTATTGATGTATATAAAAGTCCCACGGAGACGTAGAGGCCAACTCACCAGGAATGTTGTCAAATATTGGTACCGAGATGTTAGGTTGGGTTAGGTTAGGTTATATTACGCTATTGATGTATATAAAAGTCCCACGAAAACGTAGAGGCCAACTCGCCAGGAATGTTGTCACATAATAGCGCCGAGTGGTTAGGTCGGCTTATATTAGGTTATATTACGTTATTGATGGATATGAAGGTCTCACGGAGACGTAGAGGCCAACTCGCCAGGAATGTTGTCAAATATTACCGCCGTGATGATAGGTTGGGTTAGGTTAGGTTATATTACGTTATTTATGTATATGAAGGCCCCACGGAGACGTAGAGGCCAACTGGACAGGAATGTTGTCAAATATTACCGCCGAGATGATAGGTTGGGTTAGGTTAGGTTATATTACGTTATTGATGTATATGAAGGCCCCATGGAGACGTAGAGGCCAACTCGCCAGGAATGATGTCAAATATTACCGCCGAGATGTTAGGTTGGGTTATGTTAGGTTATATTACGTTATTGATATATATACAGGTCCCACGGAGACGTAGAGGCCAACTCGCCAGGAATGTTGTCAAATATTACCGCCGAGATGTTAGGTTGGGTTAGGTTAGGTTATATTACGTTATTGATGTGTATGAAGTCCCCACGGAGACGTAGAGGCCAACTCGCCAGGAATGTTGTCAAATATTACCGCCGATATGATAGGTTGGGCTAGGTTAGGTTATATTACGTTATTGATGTATATAAAGGTCCCACGGAGACGTAGAGGCCAACCCGCTAGGAATGTTGGCAAATAATAGCGCCGAAAGGTTAGGTTGGGTTAGTTTAGGTTATATTACGTTATTGATATATGTGAAGGTCCCACGGAGACGTAGAGGCCAACTCGCCAGGAATGTTGTTACATAATAGCGCTGAGTGGTTAGGTCGGGTTATATTAGGTTATATTACGTTATTGATGGATATGAAGGTGTCACGGAGACGTAGAGGCCAACTCGCCAGGAATGTTATCAAATATTACCGCCGATATGATAGGTTGGTTTAGGTTAGGTTAAATTACGTTATTGATGTATATGAAGGCCCCACGGAGACGTAGAGGCCAACTGGCCAGGAATGTTGTCAAATATTAGTGCCGAGAGATTGGGTTGGGTTAGGTTAGGTTATATTACGTTATTGATGTATATAAAGGCCCAGCGGAGACGTAGAGGCCAACTCGCCAGGAATATTGTCATATAATAGCGCCGAGTGGTTAGGTTGGGTTATATTAGGTTATATTACGTTATTGATGGATATGAAGGTGTCACAGATGTGTAGAGGCCAACTCGCCAGGAATGTTGTCAAATATTACCGCCGAGATGTTAGGTTTGGTTATGTTAGGTTATATTACGTTATTGATATATATAAAGGTCCCACGGAAACGTAGAATCCAACTCGACAGGAATGTTTTCAAATATTACCGCCGAGATGATAGGTTGGCTTAGGTTAGGTTATATTACGTTATTGATGTATATGAAGGCCCCACGGAGACGTAGAGGCCAACTGGCCAGGAATGTTGTCAAATATTAGTGCCGAGAGATTGGGTTGGATTAGGTTAGGTTATATTACGTTATTGATGTATATAAAGGCCCAGCGGAGACGTAGAGGCCAACCCGCCAGGAATGTTGTCAAATATTAGTGCCGAGAGGTTGGGTTGGGTTAGGTTAGGTTATACTACGTTATTGATGTATATGAAGGCCCCACGGAGACGTAGAGGCCAACTCGCCAGGAATGTTGTCAAATATTACCGCCGATATGATAGGTTGGGCTAGGTTAGGTTATATTACGTTATTGATGTATATAAAGGTCCCACGGAAACATAGAGGCCAACAAGCCAGGAATGTTGTCAAATATTACCGCCGAGATGTTACGTTGGTTTAGGTTAGGTTAAATTACGTTATTGATGTATATGAAGGTCCCACGGAGAGGTAGAGGCCAACTCGCCAGGAATGTTGTAAAATATTAGTACCGAGATATTAGGTTGTGTTAGGTTAGGTTATATTACGCTATTGATGTATATAAAAGTCCCACGGAGACGTAGAGGCCAACTCGCCAGGAATGTTGTCAAATATCAGTGCCGAGATGTTAGGTTGGATTAGGTTAGGTTATATTACGTTATTGACGTATATAAAAGTCCCACGGAGACGTAGAGGCCAACTCGCCAGGAATGTTGTCAAATATTACCGCCGAGTGGTTAGGTCGGGTTATATTAGGTTATATTACGTTACTGATGGATATGAAGGTCTCACGGCGACGTAGAGGCCAACTCGACAGGAATGTTGTCAAATACTAGTACCGAGATGTTAGGTTGGGTTAGGTTAGCTTATATTACGCCATTGATGTATATAAAAGTCCCACGGAAACCATGAGGCCAACTCGCCAGGAATGTTGTCAAATATTACCGCTGTGATGTGAGATTGGGTTAGGTTAGGTTATATTACGTTATTGACGTATATAAAAGTCCCACGGAGACGTAGAGGCCAACCCGCCAGGAATGTTGTCAAATAATAGCGCTGAAAGGTTAGGTTGGGTTAGTTTAGGTTATATTACGTTATTGATATATGTGAAGGTCCCACGGAGACGTAGAGGCCAACTCGCCAGGAATGTTGTCACATAATAGCGCCGAGTGGATAGGTCGGGTTATATTAGGTTATATTACGTTATTGATGGATATGAAGGTCTCACGGAGACGTAGAGGCCAACTCGACAGGAATGTTGTCAAATATTACCGCCGAGATGATAGGTTGGGTTAGGTTAGGTTATATTACGTTATTGATGTATATGAAGGCCCCACGGAGACGTAGAGGCCAACTCGCCAGGAATGATGTCAAATATTACCGCCGAGATGTTAGGTTGGGTTAGGTTAGGTTATATTACGTTATTGATATATATACAGGTCCCACGGAGACGTAGAGGCCAACTCGCCAGGAATGTTTTCAAATATTACCGCCGAGATGTTAGGTTGGGTTAGGTTAGGTTATATTACGTTATTGATGTGTATGAAGTCCCCACGGAGACGTAGAGGCCAACTCGCAAGGAATGTTGTCAAATATTACCGCCGATATGATAGGTTGGGCTAGGTTAGGTTATATCACGTTATTGATGTATATAAAGGTCCCACGGAAACATAGAGGTCAACAAGCCAGGAATGTTGTCAAATATTACCGCCGATATGTTATGTTGGTTTAGGTTAGGTTAAGTTACGTTATTGATGTATATGAAGGTCCCACGGAGAGGTAGAGGCCAACTCGCCAGGAATGTTGTCAAATATTAGTGCCGAGATGTTAGGTTGGGTTAGGTTAGGTAATATTACGTTATTGATGTATATGAAGGTCCCACGGTGACGTAGAGGCCAACTCGCCAGGAATGTTGTCAAATATTACCGCCGATGTATTAGGTTGGGTTAGGTTAGGTTATATTACGTTATTGATGCATATGAAGGCCCCACGGAGACGTAGAGGCCAACTCGCCGGGAATGTTGTCAAATATTACCGCCGATGTGTTAGGTTGGGTTATATTAGGTTATATTACGTTATTGATGGATATGAAGGACTCACGGAGACGTAGAGGCCAACTCGCCAGGAATGTTGTCAAATATTACCGCCGAGATGTTAGGTTGGGTAAGGTTAGGTTATATTACGTTATTGATGTATACGAAGGCCCCACGGAGACGTAGAGGCCAACTGGCCAGGAATGTTGTCAAATATTACCGCCGAGATGATAGGTTGGGTTAGGTTAGATTATATTACGTTATTGATGTATATGAAGGTCGCACGGAGAGGTAGAGGCTAACTCGCCAGGAATGTTGTCAAATATTAGTGCCGAGATGTTAGGTTGGGTTAGGTTAGGTAATATTACGTTATTGATGTATATGAAGGTCTCACGGAGACGTAGAGGCCAACTCGCAAGGAATGTTGTCAAATATTACCGCCGATATAATAGGTTGGGCTATGTTAGGTTATATGACGTTATTGATGTATATAAAGGTCCCACGGAAACATAGAGGCCAATAAGCCCGGAATGTTGTCAAATATTACCGCCGAGATGTTACGTTGGTTTAGGTTAGGTTAAATTACGTTATTGATGTATATAAAAGTCCCACGGAGACGTAGAGGCCAACTCGCCAGGAGTGTGGTCAAATATTACCGCCGATATGATAGGTTGGGTTAGGTTACGTTATATTTCGTTATTGATGTATATGAAGGTCTCACGGTGAAGTAGAGGCCAACTCGACAGGAATGTTGTCAAATATTAGTGCCGACATGTTAGTTTGGGTTAGGATACGTTAAATTACGTTATTGATGTATGTAAAAGTCCCACGGAGACGTAGAGGCCAACCCGCTAGGAATGTTGGCAAATAATAGCGCCGAAAGGTTAGGTTGGGTTAGTTTAGGTTATATTACGTTATTGATATATGTGAAGGTCCCACGGAGACGTAGAGGCCAACTCGCCAGGAATGTTGTTACATAATAGCGCCGAGTGGTTAGGTCGGGTTATATTAGGTTATATTACGTTATTGATGGATATGAAGGTGTCACGGAGACGTAGAGGCCAACTCGCCAGGAATGTTATCAAATATTACCGCCGATATGATAGGTTGGTTTAGGTTAGGTTAAATTACGTTATTGATGTATATGAAGGTCCCACGGAGAGGTAGAGGCCAACTCGCCAGGAATGTTGTCAAATATTAGTGCCGAGATGTTAGGTTGGGTTAGGTTAGGTAATATTAAGTTATTGATGTATATGAAGGTCCCACGGTGACGTAGAGGCCAACTCGCCAGGAATGTTGTCAAATATTACCGCCGATGTATTAGGTTGGGTTAGGTTAGGTTATATTACGTTATTGATATTTATGAAGGCCCCACGGAGACGTAGAGGCCAACTCGCCAGGAATGTTGTCAAATATTACCGCCGAGATGTTACGTTGGGTTAGGCTAGGTTAAATTACGTTATTGATGTATATAAAAGTCCCACGGAGACGTAGAGGCCAACTCACCAGGAATGTTGTCAAATATTGTTACCGAGATGTTAGGTTGGGTTAGGTTAGGTTATATTACGCTATTGATGTATATAAAAGTCCCACGAAAACGTAGAGGCCAACTCGCCAGGAATGTTGTCACATAATAGCGCCGAGTGGTTAGGTCGGCTTATATTAGGTTATATTACGTTATTGATGGATATGAAGGTCTCACGGAGACGTAGAGGCCAACTCGCCAGGAATGTTGTCAAATATTACCGCCGTGATGATAGGTTGGGTTAGGTTAGGTTATATTACGTTATTTATGTATATGAAGGCCCCACGGAGACGTAGAGGCCAACTGGACAGGAATGTTGTCAAATATTAGTGCCGAGAGATTGGGTTGGGTTAGGTTAGGTTATATTACGTTATTGATGTGTATAAAGGCCCTGCGGAGACGTAGAGGCCAACTCGCCAGGAATGTTGTCAAATATTACCGCCGAGATGATAGGTTGGGTTAGGTTAGGTTATATTACGTTATTGATGTATATGAAGGCCCCATGGAGACGTAGAGGCCAACTCGCCAGGAATGATGTCAAATATTACCGCCGAGATGTTAGGTTGGGTTAGGTTAGGTTATATTACGTTATTGATATATATACAGGTCCCACGGAGACGTAGAGGCCAACTCGCCAGGAATGTTGTCAAATATTACCGCCGAGATGTTAGGTTGGGTTAGGTTAGGTTATATTACGTTATTGATGTGTATGAAGTCCCCACGGAGACGTAGAGGCCAACTCGCCAGGAATGTTGTCAAATATTACCGCCGATATGATAGGTTGGGCTAGGTTAGGTTATATTACGTTATTGATGTATATAAAGGTCCCACGGAGACGTAGAGGCCAACCCGCTAGGAATGTTGGCAAATAATAGCGCCGAAAGATTAGGTTGGGTTAGTTTAGGTTATATTACGTTATTGATATATGTGAAGGTCCCACGGAGACGTAGAGGCCAACTCGCCAGGAATGTTGTTACATAATAGCGCTGAGTGGTTAGGTCGGGTTATATTAGGTTATATTACGTTATTGATGGATATGAAGGTGTCACGGAGACGTAGAGGCCAACTCGCCAGGAATGTTATCAAATATTACCGCCGATATGATAGGTTGGTTTAGGTTAGGTTAAATTACGTTATTGATGTATATGAAGGCCCCACGGAGACGTAGAGGCCAACTGGCCAGGAATGTTGTCAAATATTAGTGCCGAGAGATTGGGTTGGGTTAGGTTAGGTTATATTACGTTATTGATGTATATAAAGGCCCAGCGGAGACGTAGAGGCCAACTCGCCAGGAATATTGTCATATAATAGCGCCGAGTGGTTAGGTTGGGTTATATTAGGTTATATTACGTTATTGATGGATATGAAGGTGTCACAGATGTGTAGAGGCCAACTCGCCAGGAATGTTGTCAAATATTACCGCCGAGATGTTAGGTTTGGTTATGTTAGGTTATATTACGTTATTGATATATATAAAGGTCCCACGGAAACGTAGAATCCAACTCGACAGGAATGTTTTCAAATATTACCGCCGAGATGATAGGTTGGCTTAGGTTAGGTTATATTACGTTATTGATGTATATGAAGGCCCCACGGAGACGTAGAGGCCAACTGGCCAGGAATGTTGTCAAATATTAGTGCCGAGAGATTGGGTTGGGTTAGGTTAGGTTATATTACGTTATTGATGTATATAAAGGCCCAGCGGAGACGTAGAGGCCAACCCGCCAGGAATGTTGTCAAATATTAGTGCTGAGAGGTTGGGTTGGGTTAGGTTAGGTTATACTACGTTATTGATGTATATGAAGGCCCCACGGAGACGTAGAGGCCAACTCGCCAGGAATGTTGTCAAATATTACCGCCGATATGATAGGTTGGGCTAGGTTAGGTTATATTACGTTATTGATGTATATAAAGGTCCCACGGAAACATAGAGGCCAACAAGCCAGGAATGTTGTCAAATATTACCGCCGAGATGTTACGTTGGTTTAGGTTAGGTTAAATTACGTTATTGATGTATATGAAGGTCCCACGGAGAGGTAGAGGCCAACTCGCCAGGAATGTTGTAAAATATTAGTACCGAGATATTAGGTTGTGTTAGGTTAGGTTATATTACGCTATTGATGTATATAAAAGTCCCACGGAGACGTAGAGGCCAACTCGCCAGGAATGTTGTCAAATATCAGTGCCGAGATGTTAGGTTGGATTAGGTTAGGTTATATTACGTTATTGACGTATATAAAAGTCCCACGGAGACGTAGAGGCCAACTCGCCAGGAATGTTGTCAAATATTACCGCCGAGATGTTAGGTTGGGTTAGGTTAGGTTATATTACGTTATTGATGTATATAAAGGTCCCACGGAAACATAGAGGCCAACAATCCAGGAATGTTGTCAAATGTTACAGCCGAGATGATACGTTGGTTTAGGTTAGGTTAAATTAAGTTATTGATGTATATGAAGGTCCCACGGAGAGGTAGAGGCCAACTCGCCAGGAATGTTGTCAAATATCAGTGCCGAGATGTTAGGTTGGATTAGGTTAGGTTATACTACGTTATTGATGTATATAAAATTCCCACGGAGACGTAGAGGCCAACTCGCCAGGAATGTTGTCAAATATTAGTGCCGAGATGTTAGGTTGGGTTAGGTTAGGTAATATTACGTTATTGATATATATGATGGTCCCACGGAGACGTAGAGTCCAACTCGCCAGGAATGTTGTCAAATATTACCGCCGAGTGGTTAGGTCGGGTTATATTAGGTTATATTACGTTACTGATGGATATGAAGGTCTCACGGCGACGTAGAGGCCAACTCGACAGGAATGTTGTCAAATATTAGTACCGAGATGTTAGGTTGGGTTAGGTTAGGTTATATTACGCCATTGATGTATATAAAAGTCCCACGGAAACCATGAGGCCAATAAGCCAGGAATGTTGTCAAATATTACCGCTGTGATGTGAGATTGGGTTAGGTTAGGTTATATTACGTTAGTGACGTATATGAAAGTCCCACGGAGACGTAGAGTCCAACCCGCCAGGAATGTAGTCAAATAATAGCGCTGAAAGGTTAGGTTGGGTTAGTTTAGGTTATATTACGTTATTGATATATGTGAAGGTCCCACGGAGACGTAGAGGCCAACTCGCCAGGAATGTTGTCACATAATAGCGCCGAGTGGATAGGTCGGGTTATATTAGGTTATATTACGTTATTGATGGATATGAAGGTCTCACGGAGACGTAGAGGCCAACTCGCCAGGAATGTCGTCAAATATTACCGCCGAGATGATAGGTTGGGTTAGGTTAGGTTATATTACGTTATTGATGTATATGAAGGCCCCACGGAGACGTAGAGGCCAACTCGCCAGGAATGATGTCAAATATTACCGCCGAGATGTTAGGTTGGGTTAGGTTAGGTTATATTACGTTATTGATGTGTATGAAGTCCCCACGGAGACGTAGAGGCCAACTCGCCAGGAATGTTGTCAAATATTACCGCCGAGTGGTTAGGTCGGCTTATATTAGGTTATATTACGTTATTGATGGATATGAAGGTCTCACGGAGACGTAGAGGCCAACTCGCCAGGAATGTTGTCAAATATCAGTGCCGAGATGTTAGGTTGGGTTAGGTTAGGTTATATTACGTTATTGATGTATATAAAATTCCCACGGAGACGTAGAGGCCAACTTGCCAGGAATGTTGTCAAATATTACCGCCGAGATCTTAGGTTGGGTTAGGTCAGGTTATATTACGTTATTGACGTATATAAAAGTCCCACGGAGACGTAGAGGCCAACTCGCCAGGAATGTTGTCAAATATTACCGCCGATGTGTTAGGTTGGGTTATATTAGGTTATATTACGTTATTGATGGATATGAAGGTCTCACGGAGACGTAGAGGCCAACTCGCCAGGAATGTTGTCAAATATTACCGCCGAGATGTTAGGTTGGGTAAGGTTAGGTTATATTACGTTATTGATGTATATGAAGGCCCCACGGAGACGTAGAGGCCAACTGGCCTGGAATGTTGTCAAATATTACCGCCGATATAATAGGTTGGGCTATGTTAGGTTATATGACGTTATTGATGTATATAAAGGTCCCACGGAAACATAGAGGCCAATAAGCCCGGAATGTTGTCAAATATTACCGCCGAGATGTTACGTTGGTTTAGGTTAGGTTAAATTACGTTATTGATGTATATGAAGGTCGCACGGAGAGGTAGAGGCTAACTCGCCAGGAATGTTGTCAAATATTAGTGCCGAGATGTTAGGTTGGGTTAGGTTAGGTAATATTACGTTATTGATGTATATGAAGGTCTCACGGAGACGTAGAGGCCAACTCGCAAGGAATGTTGTCAAATATTACCGCCGATATAATAGGTTGGGCTATGTTAGGTTATATGACGTTATTGATGTATATAAAGGTCCCACGGAAACATAGAGGCCAATAAGCCCGGAATGTTGTCAAATATTACCGCCGAGATGTTACGTTGGTTTAGGTTAGGTTAAATTACGTTATTGATGTATATAAAAGTCCCACGGAGACGTAGAGGCCAACTCGCCAGGAGTGTGGTCAAATATTACCGCCGATATGATAGGTTGGGTTAGGTTACGTTATATTTCGTTATTGATGTATATGAAGGTCTCACGGTGAAGTAGAGGCCAACTCGACAGGAATGTTGTCAAATATTAGTGCGGACATGTTAGTTTGGGTTAGGATACGTTAAATTACGTTATTGATGTATATAAAAGTCCCACGGAGACGTAGAGGCCAACCCGCTAGGAATGTTGGCAAATAATAGCGCCGAAAGGTTAGGTTGGGTTAGTTTAGGTTATATTACGTTATTGATATATGTGAAGGTCCCACGGAGACGTAGAGGCCAACTCGCCAGGAATGTTGTTACATAATAGCGCCGAGTGGTTAGGTCGGGTTATATTAGGTTATATTACGTTATTGATGGATATGAAGGTGTCACGGAGACGTAGAGGCCAACTCGCCAGGAATGTTATCAAATATTACCGCCGATATGATAGGTTGGTTTAGGTTAGGTTAAATTACGTTATTGATGTATATGAAGGTCCCACGGAGAGGTAGAGGCCAACTCGCCAGGAATGTTGTCAAATATTAGTGCCGAGATGTTAGGTTGGGTTAGGTTAGGTAATATTAAGTTATTGATGTATATGAAGGTCCCACGGTGACGTAGAGGCCAACTCGCCAGGAATGTTGTCAAATATTACCGCCGATGTATTAGGTTGGGTTAGGTTAGGTTATATTACGTTATTGATGTTTATGAAGGCCCCACGGAGACGTAGGGGCCAACTCGCCAGGAATGTTGTCAAATATTACCGCCGAGATGTTACGTTGGGTTAGGCTAGGTTAAATTACGTTATTGATGTATATAAAAGTCCCACGGAGACGTAGAGGCCAACTCACCAGGAATGTTGTCAAATATTGGTACCGAGATGTTAGGTTGGGTTAGGTTAGGTTATATTACGCTATTGATGTATATAAAAGTCCCACGAAAACGTAGAGGCCAACTCGCCAGGAATGTTGTCACATAATAGCGCCGAGTGGTTAGGTCGGCTTATATTAGGTTATATTACGTTATTGATGGATATGAAGGTCTCACGGAGACGTAGAGGCCAACTCGCCAGGAATGTTGTCAAATATTACCGCCGAGATGATAGGTTGGGTTAGGTTAGGTTATATTACGCTGTTGATGTATATAAAAGTCCCACGGTGACGTAGAGGCCAACTCGACAGGAATGTTGTCAAATATTAGTGCCGAGAGGTTGGGTTGGGTTAGGTTAGGTTATATTATGTTATTGATGTATATAAAGGCCCCACGGTGACGTAGAGGCCAACCCGCCAGGAATGTTGGCAAATAATAGCGCCGAAAGGTTAGGTTGGGTTAGTTTAGGTTATATTACGTTATTGATATATGTGAAAGTCCCACGGAGACGTAGAGGCCAACTCGCCAGGAATGTTGTCACATAATAGCGCCGAGTGGTTAGGTCGGGTTATATTAGGTTATATTACGTTATTGATGGATATGAAGGTCTCACGGAGACGTAGAGGCCAACTCGCCAGGAATGTTGTCAAATATTACCGCCGAGATGTTAGGTTGGGTAAGGTTAGGTTATATTACGTTATTGATGTATATGAAGGCCCCACGGAGACGTAGAGGCCAACTGGCCAGGAATGTTGTCAAATATTACCGCCGAGATCATAGGTTGGGTTAGGTTAGATTATATTACGTTATTGATGTATATGAAGGTCGCACGGAGAGGTAGAGGCTAACTCGCCAGGAATGTTGTCAAATATTAGTGCCGAGATGTTAGGTTGGGTTAGGTTAGGTAATATTACGTTATTGATGTATATGAAGGTCTCACGGAGACGTAGAGGCCAACTCGCAAGGAATGTTGTCAAATATTACCGCCGATATAATAGGTTGGGCTATGTTAGGTTATATGACGTTATTGATGTATATAAAGGTCCCACGGAAACATAGAGGCCAATAAGCCCGGAATGTTGTCAAATATTACCGCCGAGATGTTACGTTGGTTTAGGTTAGGTTAAATTACGTTATTGATGTATATAAAAGTCCCACGGAGACGTAGAGGCCAACTCGCCAGGAGTGTGGTCAAATATTACCGCCGATATGATAGGTTGGGTTAGGTTACGTTATATTTCGTTATTGATGTATATGAAGGTCTCACGGTGAAGTAGAGGCCAACTCGACAGGAATGTTGTCAAATATTAGTGCGGACATGTTAGTTTGGGTTAGGATACGTTAAATTACGTTATTGATGTATATAAAAGTCCCACGGAGACGTAGAGGCCAACCCGCTAGGAATGTTGGCAAATAATAGCGCCGAAAGGTTAGGTTGGGTTAGTTTAGGTTATATTACGTTATTGATATATGTGAAGGTCCCACGGAGACGTAGAGGCCAACTCGCCAGGAATGTTGTTACATAATAGCGCCGAGTGGTTAGGTCGGGTTATATTAGGTTATATTACGTTATTGATGGATATGAAGGTGTCACGGAGACGTAGAGGCCAACTCGCCAGGAATGTTATCAAATATTACCGCCGATATGATAGGTTGGTTTAGGTTAGGTTAAATTACGTTATTGATGTATATGAAGGTCCCACGGAGAGGTAGAGGCCAACTCGCCAGGAATGTTGTCAAATATTAGTGCCGAGATGTTAGGTTGGGTTAGGTTAGGTAATATTAAGTTATTGATGTATATGAAGGTCCCACGGTGACGTAGAGGCCAACTCGCCAGGAATGTTGTCAAATATTACCGCCGATGTATTAGGTTGGGTTAGGTTAGGTTATATTACGTTATTGATGTTTATGAAGGCCCCACGGAGACGTAGGGGCCAACTCGCCAGGAATGTTGTCAAATATTACCGCCGAGATGTTACGTTGGGTTAGGCTAGGTTAAATTACGTTATTGATGTATATAAAAGTCCCACGGAGACGTAGAGGCCAACTCACCAGGAATGTTGTCAAATATTGGTACCGAGATGTTAGGTTGGGTTAGGTTAGGTTATATTACGCTATTGATGTATATAAAAGTCCCACGAAAACGTAGAGGCCAACTCGCCAGGAATGTTGTCACATAATAGCGCCGAGTGGTTAGGTCGGCTTATATTAGGTTATATTACGTTATTGATGGATATGAAGGTCTCACGGAGACGTAGAGGCCAACTCGCCAGGAATGTTGTCAAATATTACCGCCGAGATGATAGGTTGGGTTAGGTTAGGTTATATTACGCTGTTGATGTATATAAAAGTCCCACGGTGACGTAGAGGCCAACTCGACAGGAATGTTGTCAAATATTAGTGCCGAGAGGTTGGGTTGGGTTAGGTTAGGTTATATTATGTTATTGATGTATATAAAGGCCCCACGGTGACGTAGAGGCCAACCCGCCAGGAATGTTGGCAAATAATAGCGCCGAAAGGTTAGGTTGGGTTAGTTTAGGTTATATTACGTTATTGATATATGTGAAAGTCCCACGGAGACGTAGAGGCCAACTCGCCAGGAATGTTGTCACATAATAGCGCCGAGTGGTTAGGTCGGGTTATATTAGGTTATATTACGTTATTGATGGATATGAAGGTCTCACGGAGACGTAGAGGCCAACTCGCCAGGAATGTTGTCAAATATTACCGCCGAGATGTTAGGTTGGGTAAGGTTAGGTTATATTACGTTATTGATGTATATGAAGGCCCCACGGAGACGTAGAGGCCAACTGGCCAGGAATGTTGTCAAATATTACCGCCGAGATCATAGGTTGGGTTAGGTTAGATTATATTACGTTATTGATGTATATGAAGGTCGCACGGAGAGGTAGAGGCTAACTCGCCAGGAATGTTGTCAAATATTAGTGCCGAGATGTTAGGTTGGGTTAGGTTAGGTAATATTACGTTATTGATGTATATGAAGGTCTCACGGAGACGTAGAGGCCAACTCGCAAGGAATGTTGTCAAATATTACCGCCGATATAATAGGTTGGGCTATGTTAGGTTATATGACGTTATTGATGTATATAAAGGTCCCACGGAAACATAGAGGCCAATAAGCCCGGAATGTTGTCAAATATTACCGCCGAGATGTTACGTTGGTTTAGGTTAGGTTAAATTACGTTATTGATGTATATAAAAGTCCCACGGAGACGTAGAGGCCAACTCGCCAGGAGTGTGGTCAAATATTACCGCCGATATGATAGGTTGGGTTAGGTTACGTTATATTTCGTTATTGATGTATATGAAGGTCTCACGGTGAAGTAGAGGCCAACTCGACAGGAATGTTGTCAAATATTAGTGCGGACATGTTAGTTTGGGTTAGGATACGTTAAATTACGTTATTGATGTATATAAAAGTCCCACGGAGACGTAGAGGCCAACCCGCTAGGAATGTTGGCAAATAATAGCGCCGAAAGGTTAGGTTGGGTTAGTTTAGGTTATATTACGTTATTGATATATGTGAAGGTCCCACGGAGACGTAGAGGCCAACTCGCCAGGAATGTTGTTACATAATAGCGCCGAGTGGTTAGGTCGGGTTATATTAGGTTATATTACGTTATTGATGGATATGAAGGTGTCACGGAGACGTAGAGGCCAACTCGCCAGGAATGTTATCAAATATTACCGCCGATATGATAGGTTGGTTTAGGTTAGGTTAAATTACGTTATTGATGTATATGAAGGTCCCACGGAGAGGTAGAGGCCAACTCGCCAGGAATGTTGTCAAATATTAGTGCCGAGATGTTAGGTTGGGTTAGGTTAGGTAATATTAAGTTATTGATGTATATGAAGGTCCCACGGTGACGTAGAGGCCAACTCGCCAGGAATGTTGTCAAATATTACCGCCGATGTATTAGGTTGGGTTAGGTTAGGTTATATTACGTTATTGATGTTTATGAAGGCCCCACGGAGACGTAGAGGCCAACTCGCCAGGAATGTTGTCAAATATTACCGCCGAGATGTTACGTTGGGTTAGGCTAGGTTAAATTACGTTATTGATGTATATAAAAGTCCCACGGAGACGTAGAGGCCAACTCACCAGGAATGTTGTCAAATATTGGTACCGAGATGTTAGGTTGGGTTAGGTTAGGTTATATTACGCTATTGATGTATATAAAAGTCCCACGAAAACGTAGAGGCCAACTCGCCAGGAATTTTGTCACATAATAGCGCCGAGTGGTTAGGTCGGCTTATATTAGGTTATATTACGTTATTGATGGATATGAAGGTCTCACGGAGACGTAGAGGCCAACTCGCCAGGAATGTTGTCAAATATTACCGCCGAGATGATAGGTTGGGTTAGGTTAGGTTATATTACGCTGTTGATGTATATAAAAGTCCCACGGTGACGTAGAGGCCAACTCGACAGGAATGTTGTCAAATATTAGTGCCGAGAGGTTGGGTTGGGTTAGGTTAGGTTATATTATGTTATTGATGTATATAAAGGCCCCACGGAGACGTAGAGGCCAACCCGCCAGGAATGTTGGCAAATAATAGCGCCGAAAGGTTAGGTTGGGTTAGTTTAGGTTATATTACGTTATTGATATATGTGAAAGTCCCACGGAGACGTAGAGGCCAACTCGCCAGGAATGTTGTCACATAATAGCGCCGAGTGGTTAGGTCGGGTTATATTAGGTTATATTACGTTATTGATGGATATGAAGGTCTCACGGAGACGTAGAGGCCAACTCGCCAGGAATGTTGTCAAATATTACCGCCGAGATGTTAGGTTGGGTAAGGTTAGGTTATATTACGTTATTGATGTATATGAAGGCCCCACGGAGACGTAGAGGCCAACTGGCCAGGAATGTTGTCAAATATTACCGCCGAGATGATAGGTTGGGTTAGGTTAGATTATATTACGTTATTGATGTATATGAAGGTCGCACGGAGAGGTAGAGGCTAACTCGCCAGGAATGTTGTCAAATATTAGTGCCGAGATGTTAGGTTGGGTTAGGTTAGGTAATATTACGTTATTGATGTATATGAAGGTCCCACGGAGACGTAGAGGCCAACTCGCAAGGAATGTTGTCAAATATTACCGCCGATATAATAGGTTGGGCTATGTTAGGTTATATGACGTTATTGATGTATATAAAGGTCCCACGGAAACATAGAGGCCAATAAGCCCGGAATGTTGTCAAATATTACCGCCGAGATGTTACGTTGGTTTAGGTTAGGTTAAATTACGTTATTGATGTATATAAAAGTCCCACGGAGACGTAGAGGCCAACTCGCCAGGAGTGTGGTCAAATATTACCGCCGATATGATAGGTTGGGTTAGGTTACGTTATATTTCGTTATTGATGTATATGAAGGTCTCACGGTGAAGTAGAGGCCAACTCGACAGGAATGTTGTCAAATATTAGTGCGGACATGTTAGTTTGGGTTAGGATACGTTAAATTACGTTATTGATGTATATAAAAGTCCCACGGAGACGTAGAGGCCAACCCGCTAGGAATGTTGGCAAATAATAGCGCCGAAAGGTTAGGTTGGGTTAGTTTAGGTTATATTACGTTATTGATATATGTGAAGGTCCCACGGAGACGTAGAGGCCAACTCGCCAGGAATGTTGTTACATAATAGCGCCGAGTGGTTAGGTCGGGTTATATTAGGTTATATTACGTTATTGATGGATATGAAGGTGTCACGGAGACGTAGAGGCCAACTCGCCAGGAATGTTATCAAATATTACCGCCGATATGATAGGTTGGTTTAGGTTAGGTTAAATTACGTTATTGATGTATATGAAGGTCCCACGGAGAGGTAGAGGCCAACTCGCCAGGAATGTTGTCAAATATTACCGCCGAGATGTTACGTTGGGTTAGGCTAGGTTAAATTACGTTATTGATGTATATAAAAGTCCCACGGAGACGTAGAGGCCAACTCACAAGGAATGTTGTCAAATATTGGTACCGAGATGTTAGGTTGGGTAAGGTTAGGTAATATTACGTTATTGATGTATATGAAGGTCCCACGGAGACGTAGAGGCCAACTCGCAAGGAATGTTGTCAAATATTACCGCCGATATAATAGGTTGGGCTATGTTAGGTTATATGACGTTATTGATGTATATAAAGGTCCCACGGAAACATAGAGGCCAATAAGCCCGGAATGTTATTGATGTATATGAAGGTCCCACGGTGACGTAGAGGCCAACTCGCCAGGAATGTTGTCAAATATTACCGCCGAGATGTTAGGTTGGGTAAGGTTAGGTTATATTACGTTATTGATGTATATGAAGGCCCCACGGAGACGTAGAGGCCAACTGGCCAGGAATGTTGTCAAATATTACCGCCGAGATGATAGGTTGGGTTAGGTTAGATTATATTACGTTATTGATGTATATGAAGGTCGCACGGAGAGGTAGAGGCTAACTCGCCAGGAATGTTGTCAAATATTAGTGCCGAGATGTTAGGTTGGGTTAGGTTAGGTTATATTACGTTATTGATGTGTATGAAGTCCCCACGGAGACGTAGAGGCCAACTCGCCAGGAATGTTGTCAAATATTACCGCCGAGTGGTTAGGTCGGCTTATATTAGGTTATATTACGTTATTGATGGATATGAAGGTCTCACGGAGACGTAGAGGCCAACTCGCCAGGAATGTTGTCAAATATCAGTGCCGAGATGTTAGGTTGGGTTAGGTTAGGTTATATTACGTTATTGATGTATATAAAATTCCCACGGAGACGTAGAGGCCAACTTGCCAGGAATGTTGTCAAATATTACCGCCGAGATCTTAGGTTGGGTTAGGTCAGGTTATATTACGTTATTGACGTATATAAAAGTCCCACGGAGACGTAGAGGCCAACTCGCCAGGAATGTTGTCAAATATTACCGCCGATGTGTTAGGTTGGGTTATATTAGGTTATATTACGTTATTGATGGATATGAAGGTCTCACGGAGACGTAGAGGCCAACTCGCCAGGAATGTTGTCAAATATTACCGCCGAGATGTTAGGTTGGGTAAGGTTAGGTTATATTACGTTATTGATGTATATGAAGGCCCCACGGAGACGTAGAGGCCAACTGGCCAGGAATGTTGTCAAATATTACCGCCGAGATGATAGGTTGGGTTAGGTTAGATTATATTACGTTATTGATGTATATGAAGGTCGCACGGAGAGGTAGAGGCTAACTCGCCAGGAATGTTGTCAAATATTAGTGCCGAGATGTTAGGTTGGGTTAGGTTAGGTAATATTACGTTATTGATGTATATGAAGGTCTCACGGAGACGTAGAGGCCAACTCGCAAGGAATGTTGTCAAATATTACCGCCGATATAATAGGTTGGGCTATGTTAGGTTATATGACGTTATTGATGTATATAAAGGTCCCACGGAAACATAGAGGCCAATAAGCCCGGAATGTTGTCAAATATTACCGCCGAGATGTTACGTTGGGTTAGGCTAGGTTAAATTACGTTATTGATGTATATAAAAGTCCCACGGAGACGTAGAGGCCAACTCACCAGGAATGTTGTCAAATATTGGTACCGAGATGTTAGGTTGGGTTAGGTTAGGTTATATTACGCTATTGATGTATATAAAAGTCCCACGAAAACGTAGAGGCCAACTCGCCAGGAATTTTGTCACATAATAGCGCCGAGTGGTTAGGTCGGCTTATATTAGGTTATATTACGTTATTGATGGATATGAAGGTCTCACGGAGACGTAGAGGCCAACTCGCCAGGAATGTTGTCAAATATTACCGCCGAGATGATAGGTTGGGTTAGGTTAGGTTATATTACGCTGTTGATGTATATAAAAGTCCCACGGTGACGTAGAGGCCAACTCGACAGGAATGTTGTCAAATATTAGTGCCGAGAGGTTGGGTTGGGTTAGGTTAGGTTATATTATGTTATTGATGTATATAAAGGCCCCACGGAGACGTAGAGGCCAACCCGCCAGGAATGTTGGCAAATAATAGCGCCGAAAGGTTAGGTTGGGTTAGTTTAGGTTATATTACGTTATTGATATATGTGAAAGTCCCACGGAGACGTAGAGGCCAACTCGCCAGGAATGTTGTCACATAATAGCGCCGAGTGGTTAGGTCGGGTTATATTAGGTTATATTACGTTATTGATGGATATGAAGGTCTCACGGAGACGTAGAGGCCAACTCGCCAGGAATGTTGTCAAATATTACCGCCGAGATGTTAGGTTGGGTAAGGTTAGGTTATATTACGTTATTGATGTATATGAAGGCCCCACGGAGACGTAGAGGCCAACTGGCCAGGAATGTTGTCAAATATTACCGCCGAGATGATAGGTTGGGTTAGGTTAGATTATATTACGTTATTGATGTATATGAAGGTCGCACGGAGAGGTAGAGGCTAACTCGCCAGGAATGTTGTCAAATATTAGTGCCGAGATGTTAGGTTGGGTTAGGTTAGGTAATATTACGTTATTGATGTATATGAAGGTCCCACGGAGACGTAGAGGCCAACTCGCAAGGAATGTTGTCAAATATTACCGCCGATATAATAGGTTGGGCTATGTTAGGTTATATGACGTTATTGATGTATATAAAGGTCCCACGGAAACATAGAGGCCAATAAGCCCGGAATGTTGTCAAATATTACCGCCGAGATGTTACGTTGGTTTAGGTTAGGTTAAATTACGTTATTGATGTATATAAAAGTCCCACGGAGACGTAGAGGCCAACTCGCCAGGAGTGTGGTCAAATATTACCGCCGATATGATAGGTTGGGTTAGGTTACGTTATATTTCGTTATTGATGTATATGAAGGTCTCGCGGTGAAGTAGAGGCCAACTCGACAGGAATGTTGTCAAATATTAGTGCGGACATGTTAGTTTGGGTTAGGATACGTTAAATTACGTTATTGATGTATATAAAAGTCCCACGGAGACGTAGAAGCCAACCCGCTAGGAATGTTGGCAAATAATAGCGCTGAAAGGTTAGGTTGGGTTAGTTTAGGTTATATTACGTTATTGATATATGTGAAGGTCCCACGGAGACGTAGAGGCCAACTCGCCAGGAATGTTGTTACATAATAGCGCCGAGTGGTTAGGTCGGGTTATATTAGGTTATATTACGTTATTGATGGATATGAAGGTGTCACGGAGACGTAGAGGCCAACTCGCCAGGAATGTTATCAAATATTACCGCCGATATGATAGGTTGGTTTAGGTTAGGTTAAATTACGTTATTGATGTATATGAAGGTCCCACGGAGAGGTAGAGGCCAACTCGCCAGGAATGTTGTCAAATATTAGTGCCGAGATGTTAGGTTGGGTTAGGTTAGGTAATATTAAGTTATTGATGTATATGAAGGTCCCACGGTGACGTAGAGGCCAACTCGCCAGGAATGTTGTCAAATATTACCGCCGATGTATTAGGTTGGGTTAGGTTAGGTTATATTACGTTATTGATGTATATGAAGGCCCCACGGAAACGTAGAGGCCAACTCGCCAGGAATGTTGTCAAATATTACCGCCGATGTGTTAGGTTGGGTTATATTAGGTTATATTACGTTATTGATGGATATGAATGTCTCACGGAGATGTAGAGGCCAACTCGCCAGGAATGTTGTCAAATATTACCGCCGAGATGATAGGTTGGGTTAGGTAAGATTATATTACGTTATTGATGTATATGAAGGTCGCACGGAGAGGTAGAGGCCAACTCGCCAGGAATGTAGTCAAATATTAGTGCCGAGATGTTAGGTTGGGTTAGGTTAGGTTATATTACGTTATTGATGTATATAAAGGTCCCAGGGAAACATAGAGGCCAACAAGACAGGAATGTTGTCAAATATTACCGCCGAGATGTTACGTTGGTTTAGGTTAGGTTAAATTACGTTATTGATGTATATGAAGGTCCCACGGAGAGGTAGAGGCCAACTCGCCAGGAATGTTGTCAAATATTAGTGCCGAGATGTTAGGTTGGGTTAGGTTAGGTAATATTACGTTATTGATGTATATGAAGGTCCCACGGTGACGTAGAGGCCAACTCGCCAGGAATGTTGTCAAACATTACCGCCGATGTATTAGGTTGGGTTAGGTTAGGTTATATTACGTTATTGATGTTTATGAAGGCCCCACGGAGACGTAGAGGCCAACTGGCCAGGAATGTTGTCAAATATTACCGCCGAGATGATAGGTTGGGTTAGGTTAGGTCATATTACGTTATTGATGTATACGAAGGTCCCACGGAGACGTAGAGGCCAACTCGCCAGGAATGTTGTCAAATATCAGTGCCGAGATGTTAGGTTGGGTTAGGGTAGGTTATATTACGTTATTGATGTATATAAAATTCCCACGGGGACGTAGAGGCCAACTTGCCAGGAATGTTGTCAAATATTACCGCCGAGATCTTAGGTTGGGTTAGGTCAGGTTATATTACGTTATTGACGTATATAAAAGTCCCACGGAGACGTAGAGGCCAACCCGCCAGGAATGTTGTCAAATAATAGCGCTGAAAGGTTAGGTCGGGTTATATTAGGTTATATTACGTTATTGATGGATATGAAGGTGTCACGGAGACGTAGAGGCCAACTCGCCAGGAATGTTGTCAAATATTACCGCCGAGATGATAGGTTGGGTTAGGTTAGGTTATATTACGTTATTGACGTGTATAAAAGTCCCACGGAGACGTAGAGGCCAACCCGCCAGGAATGTTGTCAAATAATAGCGCTGAAAGGTTAGGTCGGGTTATATTAGGTTATATTACGTTATTGATGGATATGAAGGTGTCACGGAGACGTAGAGGCCAACAAGCCAGGAATGTTGTCAAATATTACCGCCGAGATGATAGGTTGGGTTAGGTTAGGTTATATTACGTTATTGACGTATATAAAAGTCCCACGGAGACGTAGAGGCCAACCCGCCAGGAATGTTGTCAAATAATAGCGCTGAAAGGTTAGGTCGGGTTATATTAGGTTATATTACGTTATTGATGGATATGAAGGTGTCACGGAGACGTAGAGGCCAACAAGCCAGGAATGTTGTCAAATATTACCGCCGAGATGTTACGTTGGTTTAGGTTAGGTTAAATTACGTTATTGATGTATATGAAGGTCCCACGGAGACGTAGAGGCCAACTCACCAGGAATGTTGTCAAATATTAGTGCCGAGCTGTTAGGTTGGGTTAGGTTAGGTTATATTACGCTATTGATGTATATAAAAGTCCCACGCAAACGTAGAGGCCAACTCGCCAGGAATGTTGTCACATAATAGCGCCGAGTGGTTAGGTCGGCTTATATTAGGTTATATTACGTTATTGATGGATATGAAGGTCTCACGGAGACGTAGAGGCCAACTCGCCAGGAATGTTGTCAAATATTACCGCCGATGTGTTAGGTTGGGTTATATTAGGTTATATTACGTTATTGATGGATATGAAGGTCTCACGGAGACGTAGAGGCCAATTCGCCAGGAATGTTGTCAAATATTACCGCCGAGATGTTAGGTTGGGTTAGGTTAGGTTATATTACGCTGTTGATGTATATAAAAGTCCCACGGTGACGTAGAGGCCAACTCGACAGGAATGTTGTCAAATATTAGTGCCGAGAGGTTGGGTTGGGTTAGGTTAGGTTATATTATGTTATTGATGTATATAAAGGCCCCACGGAGACGTAGAGGCCAACCCGCCAGGAATGTTGGCAAATAATAGCGCCGAAAGGTTAGGTTGGGTTAGTTTAGGTTATATTACGTTATTGATATATGTGAAAGTCCCACGGAGACGTAGAGGCCAACTCGCCAGGAATGTTGTCACATAATAGCGCCGAGTGGTTAGGTCGGGTTATATTAGGTTATATTACGTTATTGATGGATATGAAGGTCTCACGGAGACGTAGAGGCCAACTCGCCAGGAATGTTGTCAAATATTACCGCCGAGATGTTAGGTTGGGTAAGGTTAGGTTATATTACGTTATTGATGTATATGAAGGCCCCACGGAGACGTAGAGGCCAACTGGCCAGGAATGTTGTCAAATATTACCGCCGATATGATAGGTTGGTTTAGGTTAGGTTAAATTACGTTATTGATGTATATGAAGGTCCCACGGAGAGGTAGAGGCCAACTCGCCAGGAATGTTGTCAAATATTAGTGCCGAGATGTTAGGTTGGGTTAGGTTAGGTAATATTAAGTTATTGATGTATATGAAGGTCCCACGGTGACGTAGAGGCCAACTCGCCAGGAATGTTGTCAAATATTACCGTCGATGTATTAGGTTGGGTTAGGTTAGGTTATATTACGTTATTGATGTTTATGAAGGCCCCACGGAGACGTAGAGGCCAACTCGCCAGGAATGTTGTCAAATATTACCGCCGAGATGTTACGTTGGGTTAGGCTAGGTTAAATTACGTTATTGATGTATATAAAAGTCCCACGGAGACGTAGAGGCCAACTCACAAGGAATGTTGTCAAATATTGGTACCGAGATGTTAGGTTGGGTAAGGTTAGGTAATATTACGTTATTGATGTATATGAAGGTCCCACGGAGACGTAGAGGCCAACTCGCAAGGAATGTTGTCAAATATTACCGCCGATATAATAGGTTGGGCTATGTTAGGTTATATGACGTTATTGATGTATATAAAGGTCCCACGGAAACATAGAGGCCAATAAGCCCGGAATGTTATTGATGTATATGAAGGTCCCACGGTGACGTAGAGGCCAACTCGCCAGGAATGTTGTCAAATATTACCGTCGATGTATTAGGTTGGGTTAGGTTAGGTTATATTACGTTATTGATGTTTATGAAGGCCCCAAGCAGACGTAGAGGCCAACTCGCCAGGAATGTTGTCAAATATTACCGCCGAGATGTTACGTTGGGTTAGGCTAGGTTAAATTACGTTATTGATGTATATAAAAGTCCCACGGAGACGTAGAGGCCAACTCGCCAGGAATGTTGTCAAATATTACCGCCGAGATCTTAGGTTGGGTTAGGTCAGGTTATATTACGTTATTGACGTATATAAAAGTCCCACGGAGACGTAGAGGCCAACCCGCCAGGAATGTTGTCAAATAATAGCGCTGAAAGGTTAGGTCGGGTTATATTAGGTTATATTACGTTATTGATGGATATGAAGGTGTCACGGAGACGTAGAGGCCAACTCGCCAGGAATGTTGTCAAATATTACCGCCGAGATGATAGGTTGGGTTAGGTTAGGTTATACTACGTTATTGACGTATATAAAAGTCCCACGGAGACGTAGAGGCCAACCCGCCAGGAATGTTGTCAAATAATAGCGCTGAAAGGTTAGGTTGGGTTATATTAGGTTATATTACGTTATTGATGGATATGAAGGTCTCACGGAGACGTAGAGGCCAACTCGCCAGGAATGTTGTCAAATATTACCGCCGAGATGTTAGGTTGGGTTAGGTTAGGTTATATTACGCTGTTGATGTATATAAAAGTCCCACGGTGACGTAGAGGCCAACTCGACAGGAATGTTGGCAAATAATAGCGCCGAAAGGTTAGGTTGGGTTAGTTTAGGTTATATTACGTTATTGATATATGTGAAAGTCCCACGGAGACGTAGAGGCCAACTCGCCAGGAATGTTGTCACATAATAGCGCCGAGTGGTTAGGTCGGGTTATATTAGGTTATATTACGTTATTGATGGATATGAAGGTCTCACGGAGACGTAGAGGCCAACTCGCCAGGAATGTTGTCAAATATTACCGCCGAGATGTTAGGTTGGGTAAGGTTAGGTTATATTACGTTATTGATGTATATGAAGGCCCCACGGAGACGTAGAGGTCAACTGGCCAGGAATGTTGTCAAATATTACCGCCGAGATGATAGGTTGGGTTAGGTTAGATTATATTACGTTATTGATGTATATGAAGGTCGCACGGAGAGGTAGAGGCTAACTCGCCAGGAATGTTGTCAAATATTAGTGCCGAGATGTTAGGTTGGGTTAGGTTAGGTAATATTACGTTATTGATATATGTGAAGGTCCCACGGAGACCTAGACGCCAACTCGCCAGGAATGTTGTCACATAATAGCGCCGAGTGGTTAGGTCAGGTTATATTAGGTTATATTACGTTATTGATGGATATGAAGGTGTCACGGAGACGTAGAGGCCAACTCGCCAGGAATGTTGTCAAATATTAGTGCCGAGATGTTAGGTTGGGTTAGGTTAGGTAATATTAAGTTATTGATGTATATGAAGGTCCCACGGTGACGTAGAGGCCAACTCGCCAGGAATGTTGTCAAATATTACTGCCGATGTATTAGGTTGGGTTAGGTTAGGTTATATTACGTTATTGATGTATATGAAGGCCCCACGGAAACGTAGAGGCCAACTCGCCAGGAATGTTGTCAAATATTACCGCCGATGTGTTAGGTTGGGTTATATTAGGTTATATTACGTTATTGATGGATATGAATGTCTCACGGAGATGTAGAGGCCAACTCGCCAGGAATGTTGTCAAATATTACCGCCGAGATGTTACGTTGGTTTAGGTTAGGTTAAATTACGTTATTGATGTATATGAAGGTCCCACGGAGAGGTAGAGGCCAACTCGCCAGGAATGTGGTCAAATATTAGTGCCGAGATGTTAGGTTGGGTTAGGTTAGGTAATATTAAGTTATTGATGTATATGAAGGTCCCACGGTGACGTAGAGGCCAACTCGCCAGGAATGTTGTCAAATATTAGTGCCGAGATGTTAGGTTGGGTTAGGTTAGGTAATATTAAGTTATTGATGTATATGAAGGTCCCACGGTGACGTAGAGGCCAACTCGCCAGGAATGTTGTCAAATGTTACCGCCGAGATGTTAGGTTGGATTAGGTTAGGTTATATTACGTTATTGATGTATATGAAGGCCCCACGGAGACGTAGAGGCCATCTGGCCTGGAATGTTGTCAAATATTACCGCCGAGATGATAGGTTGGGTTAGGTTAGATTATATTACGTTATTGATGTATATGAAGGTCCCACGGAGAGGTAGAGGCCAACTCGCCAGGAATGTTGTCAAATATAAGTGCCGAGATGTTAGGTTGGGTTAGGTTAGGTAATATTAAGTTATTGATGTATATGAAGGTCCCACGGTGACGTAGAGGCCAACTCGCCAGGAATGTTGTCAAATATTACCGCCGAGATGATAGGTTGGGTTAGGATAGGTTATATTTCGTTATTGAAGTATATAAAGGTCCCACGGAGACGTAGAGGCTAACTCGCCAGGTATGTTGTCAAATATTACCGCCGAGATGATAGGTTGGGTTAGGTTACGCTATATTACGTTATTGATGTATATGAGGGTTACACGGAGACGTAGAGGCCAACTCACCAGGAATGTGGTCAAATATTACCGCCGAGATGATAGGTTGGGTTAGGTTACTTTATATTACGTTATTGATGTATATGAGGGTTACACGGAGACGTAGAGGCCAACTCGCCAGAAATGTTGTCAAATATTACCGCCGAAAGGTTAGCTTGGGTTAGGTTAGGTAATATTACGTTATTGATGTATATGAAGGTCTCACGGAGACGTAGAAGCAAACTCGCCAGGAGTGTTGTCAAATATTACCGCCGATATGATAGGTTGGGCTAGGTTAGGTTATATGACGTTATTGATGTATATAAAGGTCCCACGGAAACATAGAGGCAACAAGCGAGGAATGTTGTCAAATACTACCGCCGAGATGTTACGTTGGTTTAGGTTAGGTTAAATTACGTTATTGATGTATATAAAAGTCCCACGGAGACGTAGAGGCCAACTCGCCAGGAATGTGGTCAAATATTACCGCCGATGTGATAGGTTGGGTTATGGTACGTTATATTACATTATTGATGTATATGAAGGTCTCACTGTGAAGTAGAGACCAACTCGACAGGAATGTTGTCAAATATTAGTGCCGACATGTTAGGTTGGGTTAGGATACGTTAAATTACGTTATTGATGTATATAAGAGTCCCACGGAGACGTAGAGGCCAACTCGCCAGGAATGTTGTCAAATATTACCGCCGAGATGATACGTTGGGCTAGGTTAGGTTATATTACGTTATTGATGTATATAAAGGTCCCAGGGAAACATAGAGGCCAACAAGCCAGGAATGTTGTCAAATATTACCGCCCAGATGTTAAGTTGGTTTAGGTTAGGTTAAATTACGTTATTGATGTATATGAAGGTCCCACGGAGAGGTAGAGGCCAACTCGCCAGGAATGTTGTCAAATATTAGTGCCGAGATGTTAGGTTGGGTTAGGTTAGGTAATATTAAGTTATTGATGTATATGAAGGTCCCACGGAGACGTAGAGGCCAACTCGCCAGGAATGTTGTCAAATATTACCGCCGATGTATTAGGTTGGGTTAGGTTAGGTTATATTACGTTATTGATGTATATGAAGGCCCCACGGAAACGTAGAGGCCAACTCGCCAGGAATGTTGTCAAATATTACCGCCGATGTGTTAGGTTGGGTTATATTAGGTTATATTACGTTATTGATGGATATGAATGTCTCACGGAGATGTAGAGGCCAACTCGCCAGGAATGTTGTCAAATATTAGTGCCGAGATGTTAGGTTGGGTTAGGTTAGGTAATATTACGTTATTGATGTATATGAAGGTCCCACGGACACGTAGAGGCCAACTCGATAGGAATGTTGTCAAATATTACCGCCGAGGTGTTAGGTTGGGTTAGGTTAGGTTATATTACGTTATTGATGTATATAAAGGTCCCACGGAAACATAGAGGCCAACAAGCCAGGAATGTTGTCAAATATTACAGCCTAGATGTTACGTTGGGGTATTTTAGGTTATATTACGTTATTGATGTATATAAAAGTCCCACGGAGACGTAGAGGCCAACTCGACAGGAATGTTGTCAAATATTAGTGCCGAGAGGTTGGGTTGGGGGAGGTTAGTTTATAATATGTTGTTGATGAATATAAAGGCCCCACGGAGACGTAGAGGCCAACCCGCTAGGAATGTTGGCAAATAATAGCGCCGAAAGGTTAGGTTGGCTTAGTTTAGGTTATATTACGTTATTGATATATGTGAAGGTCCCACGGAGACGTAGAGGCCAACTCGCCAGGAATGTTGTCGCATAATAGCGCCGAGTGGTTAGGTCGGGTTATATTAGGTTACATTACGTTATTGATGGATATGAAGGCCCCACGGAGACGTAGAGGCCATCTGGCCAGGAATGTTGTCAAATATTACCGCCGCGATGATAGGTTGGGTTAGGTTATATTATATTACGTTGTTGATGTATATGAAGGTCGCACGGAGAGGTAGAGGCCAACTCGCCAGGAATGTAGTCAAATATTAGTGCCGAGATGTTAGGTTGGGTTAGGTTAGGTTATGTTACGTTATTGATGTATATAAAGGTCCCAGGGAAACATAGAGGCCAACAAGACAGGAATGTTGTCAAATATTACCGCCGAGATGTTACGTTGGTTTAGGTTAGGTTAAATTACGTTATTGATGTATATGAAGGTCCCACGGAGAGGTAGAGGCCAACTCGCCAGGAATGTTCTCAAATATTACCGCCGAGATGTTAGGTTGGGTTAGGTTAGGTTATATTACGTTATTGATGTATATGAAGGCCCCACGGAGAGGTAGAGGCCAACTCGCCAGGAATGTTGTCAAATATTAGTGCCGAGATGTTAGGTTGGGTTAGGTTAGGTAATATTAAGTTATTGATGTATATGAAGGTCCCACGGTGACGTAGAGGCCAACTCGCCAGGAATGTTGTCAAATGTTACCGCCGAGATGTTAGGTTGGATTAGGTTAGGTTATATTACGTTATTGATGTATATGAAGGCCCCACGGAGACGTAGAGGCCATCTGGCCAGGAATGTTGTCAAATATTACCGCCGAGATGATAGGTTGGGTTAGGTTAGATTATATTACGTTATTGATGTATATGAAGGTCGCACGGAGAGGTAGAGGCCAACTCGCCAGGAATGTTGTCAAATATTACCGCCGAGATGTTAGGTTGGGTTAGGTTAGGTAATATTAAGTTATTGATGTATATGAAGGTCCCACGGTGACGTAGAGGCCAACTCGGCAGGAATGTTGTCAAATATTACCGCCGATGTGTTAGGTTGGGTTATATTAGGTTATATTACGTTATTGATGGATGTGAAGGTCTCACGGGACGTAGAGGCCAACTCGCCAGGAATGTTGTCAAATATTAGTGCCGAGAGGTTGGGTTGGGTGAGGTTAGGTTATAATATGTTATTGATGTATATAAAGGCCCCACGGAGACGTAGAGGCCAACCCGCTAAGAATGTTGGCAAATAATAGCGCCGAAAGGTTAGGTTGGGTTAGGTTAGGTTATATTACGTTATTGATGTGTATGAAGGTCCCACGGAGACGTAGATGCCAACTCGCCAGGAATGTTGTCACATAATAGCGCCGAGTGGTTAGGTCGGGTTATATTAGGTTATATTACGTTATTAATGGATATGAAGGTCGCACGGAGAGGTAGAGGCCAACTCGCCAGGAATGTTGTCAAATATTAGTGCCGAGATGTTAGGTTGGGTTAGGTTAGGTAATATTAAGTTATTGATGTATATGAAGGTCCCACGGTGACGTAGAGGCCAACTCGCCAGGAATGTTGTCAAATATTACCGCCGAGATGTTAGGTTGGGTTAGGTTAGGTTATATTACGTTATTGATGTATATGAAGGCCCCACGGAGACGTAGAGGCCATCTGGCCAGGAATGTTGTCAAATATTACCGCCGAGATGATAGGTTGGGTTAGGTTAGATTATATTACGTTATTGATGTATATGAAGGTCGCACGGAGAGGTAGAGGCCAACTCGCCAGGAATGTTGTCAAATATTAGTGCCGAGGTGTTAGGTTGGGTTAGGTTAGGTTATATTACGTTATTGATGTATATAAAGGTCCCAGGGAAACATAGAGGCCAACAAGACAGGAATGTTGTCAAATATTACCGCCGAGATGTTACGTTGGTTTAGGTTAGGTTAAATTACGTTATTGATGTATATGAAGGTCCCACGGAGAGGCAGAGGCCAACTCGCCAGGAATGTGGTCAAATATTAGAGCCGAGATGTTAGGTTGGGTTAGGTTACGTTATATTACGTTATTGATGTATATGAGGGTTACACGGAGACGTAGAGGCTAACTCGCCAGGTATGCTATCAAATATTACCGCCGAGATGATACGTTGGGTTAGGTTACGTTATATTGCGTTATTGATGTATATGAGGGTTACACGGGGACGTAGAGGCCAACTCGCCAGGAACGTTGTCAAATATTACTTCCGACATGTTAGGTTGGGTTAGGTTAGGTTATATTACGTTATTGATGTATATAAAGGTTCCACGGAGACGTAGAGGCCATCTCGCCAGGAATTATGTTAAATATTACCGCCGAGATGATAGGTTGGTTTAGGTTAGGTTATATTTCGTTATTGATGTATACGAAGGTTCCACGGAGACGTAGAGGCCAACTCGCCAGGAATGAAGTCAAATATGACCGCCGAGATGATAGGTTGGGTTAGGTTACGTTATATTACGTTATTGATGTATATGAGGGTTACACGCAGACGTAGAGGCTAACTCGCCAGGTATGCTATCAAATATTACCGCCGAGATGATAGGTTGGGTTAGGTTACGTTATATTACGTTATTGATGTATATGAGGGTTACACGGAAACGTAGAGGCCAACTCACCAGGAATGTGGTCGAATATTACCGCCGAGATGTTACGTTGGGTTAGGTTAGGTTATATTACGTTATTGATGTATATAAAGGTCCCACGGAGACGTAGAAGCCAACTCGCCAGGAATGTTTTCAAATATTACCGCCGAAATGTTAGGTTGGGTTAGGATAGGCTATATTTCATTCTTGAAATATATAAAGGTCCCACGGAGACGTAGAGTCCATCTCGCGAGGAATGACGTCAAATAATACCGCCGAGATGATAGGTTGGGTTAGGATAGGTTATATTTCGTTATTGAAGTATACGAAGGTTCCACGGAGACGTAGAGGCCAACTCGCCAGGAATGAAGTCAAATATGACCGCCGAGATGATAGGTTGGGTTAGGTTACGTTATATTACGTTATTGATGTATATGAGGGTTACACGCAGACGTAGAGGCTAACTCGCCAGGTATGCTATCAAATATTACCGCCGAGATGATAGGTTGGGTTAGGTTACGTTATATTACGTTATTGATGTATATGAGGGTTACACGGAGACGTAGAGGCCAACTCACCAGGAATGTGGTCGAATATTACCGCCGAGATGTTACGTTGGGTTAGGTTAGGTTATATTACGTTATTGATGGATATGAAGGTCTCACGGGACGTAGAGGCCAACTCGCCAGGAATGTTGTCAAATATTAGTGCCGAGAGGTTGGGTTGGGTGAGGTTAGGTTATAATATGTTATTGATGTATATAAAGGCCCCACGGAGACGTAGAGGCCAACCCGCTAAGAATGTTGGCAAATAATAGCGCCGAAAGGTTAGGTTGGGTTAGGTTAGGTTATATTACGTTATTGATGTGTATGAAGGTCCCACGGAGACGTAGAGGCCAACTCGCCAGGAATGTTGTCGCATAATAGCGCCGAGTGGTTAGGTCGGGTTATATTAGGTTACATTACGTTATTGATGGATATGAAGGCCCCACGGAGACGTAGAGGCCATCTGGCCAGGAATGTTGTCAAATATTACCGCCGCGATGATAGGTTGGGTTAGGTTATATTATATTACGTTATTGATGTATATGAAGGTCGCACGGAGAGGTAGAGGCCAACTCGCCAGGAATGTAGTCAAATATTAGTGCCGAGATGTTAGGTTGGGTTAGGTTAGGTTATGTTACGTTATTGATGTATATAAAGGTCCCAGGGAAACATAGAGGCCAACAAGACAGGAATGTTGTCAAATATTACCGCCGAGATGTTACGTTGGTTTAGGTTAGGTTAAATTACGTTATTGATGTATATGAAGGTCCCACGGAGAGGTAGAGGCCAACTCGCCAGGAATGTTCTCAAATATTACCGCCGAGATGTTAGGTTGGGTTAGGTTAGGTTATATTACGTTATTGATGTATATGAAGGCCCCACGGAGAGGTAGAGGCCAACTCGCCAGGAATGTTGTCAAATATTAGTGCCGAGATGTTAGGTTGGGTTAGGTTAGGTAATATTAAGTTATTGATGTATATGAAGGTCCCACGGTGACGTAGAGGCCAACTCGCCAGGAATGTTGTCAAATGTTACCGCCGAGATGTTAGGTTGGATTAGGTTAGGTTATATTACGTTATTGATGTATATGAAGGCCCCACGGAGACGTAGAGGCCATCTGGCCAGGAATGTTGTCAAATATTACCGCCGAGATGATAGGTTGGGTTAGGTTAGATTATATTACGTTATTGATGTATATGAAGGTCGCACGGAGAGGTAGAGGCCAACTCGCCAGGAATGTTGTCAAATATTACCGCCGAGATGTTAGGTTGGGTTAGGTTAGGTAATATTAAGTTATTGATGTATATGAAGGTCCCACGGTGACGTAGAGGCCAACTCGGCAGGAATGTTGTCAAATATTACCGCCGATGTGTTAGGTTGGGTTATATTAGGTTATATTACGTTATTGATGGATATGAAGGTCTCACGGGACGTAGAGGCCAACTCGCCAGGAATGTTGTCAAATATTAGTGCCGAGAGGTTGGGTTGGGTGAGGTTAGGTTATAATATGTTATTGATGTATATAAAGGCCCCACGGAGACGTAGAGGCCAACCCGCTAAGAATGTTGGCAAATAATAGCGCCGAAAGGTTAGGTTGGGTTAGGTTAGGTTATATTACGTTATTGATGTGTATGAAGGTCCCACGGAGACGTAGATGCCAACTCGCCAGGAATGTTGTCACATAATAGCGCCGAGTGGTTAGGTCGGGTTATATTAGGTTATATTACGTTATTAATGGATATGAAGGTCGCACGGAGAGGTAGAGGCCAACTCGCCAGGAATGTTGTCAAATATTAGTGCCGAGATGTTAGGTTGGGTTAGGTTAGGTAATATTAAGTTATTGATGTATATGAAGGTCCCACGGTGACGTAGAGGCCAACTCGCCAGGAATGTTGTCAAATATTACCGCCGAGATGTTAGGTTGGGTTAGGTTAGGTTATATTACGTTATTGATGTATATGAAGGCCCCACGGAGACGTAGAGGCCATCTGGCCAGGAATGTTGTCAAATATTACCGCCGAGATGATAGGTTGGGTTAGGTTAGATTATATTACGTTATTGATGTATATGAAGGTCGCACGGAGAGGTAGAGGCCAACTCGCCAGGAATGTTGTCAAATATTAGTGCCGAGGTGTTAGGTTGGGTTAGGTTAGGTTATATTACGTTATTGATGTATATAAAGGTCCCAGGGAAACATAGAGGCCAACAAGACAGGAATGTTGTCAAATATTACCGCCGAGATGTTACGTTGGTTTAGGTTAGGTTAAATTACGTTATTGATGTATATGAAGGTCCCACGGAGAGGCAGAGGCCAACTCGCCAGGAATGTGGTCAAATATTAGAGCCGAGATGTTAGGTTGGGTTAGGTTAGGCAATATTAAGTTATTGATGTATATGAAGGTCCCACGGAGAGGTAGAGGCCATCTCGCCGGGAATGATGTCAAATATTACCGCCGAGATGATAGGTTGGTTTAGGTTAGGTTATATTTCGTTATTGACGTATACGAAGGTTCCACGGAGACGTAGAGGCCACCTCGCCAGGAATGTGGTCAAATATTACTGCCGAGATGTTACGTTGGGTTAGGTTAGGTTATATTACGTTATTGATGTATATAAAGGTCCCACGGAAACATAGAGGCCAACAAGCCAGGAATGTCGTCAAATATTACAGCCGAGGTGTAACGTTGGGTTATTTTAGGTTATATTACGTTATTGATGTATATAAAAGTCCCACGGAGACGTAGAGGCCAACTCGCCAGGAATGAAGTCAAATATTACCGCCGAGATGATAGGTTGGGTTAGGTTACGTTATATTACGTTATTGATGTATATGAGGGTTACACGGAGACGTAGAGGCTAACTCGCCAGGTATGCTATCAAATATTACCGCCGAGATGATACGTTGGGTTAGGTTACGTTATATTGCGTTATTGATGTATATGAGGGTTACACGGGGACGTAGAGGCCAACTCGCCAGGAACGTTGTCAAATATTACTTCCGACATGTTAGGTTGGGTTAGGTTAGGTTATATTACGTTATTGATGTATATAAAGGTTCCACGGAGACGTAGAGGCCATCTCGCCAGGAATTATGTTAAATATTACCGCCGAGATGATAGGTTGGTTTAGGTTAGGTTATATTTCGTTATTGATGTATACGAAGGTTCCACGGAGACGTAGAGGCCAACTCGCCAGGAATGAAGTCAAATATGACCGCCGAGATGATAGGTTGGGTTAGGTTACGTTATATTACGTTATTGATGTATATGAGGGTTACACGCAGACGTAGAGGCTAACTCGCCAGGTATGCTATCAAATATTACCGCCGAGATGATAGGTTGGGTTAGGTTACGTTATATTACGTTATTGATGTATATGAGGGTTACACGGAAACGTAGAGGACAACTCACCAGGAATGTGGTCGAATATTACCGCCGAGATGTTACGTTGGGTTAGGTTAGGTTATATTACGTTATTGTTGTATATAAAGGTCCCACGGAGACGTAGAAGCCAACTCGCCAGGAATGTTTTCAAATATTACCGCCGAAATGTTAGGTTGGGTTAGGATAGGCTATATTTCATTCTTGAAATATATAAAGGTCCCACGGAGACGTAGAGTCCATCTCGCGAGGAATGACGTCAAATAATACCGCCGAGATGATAGGTTGGGTTAGGATAGGTTATATTTCGTTATTGAAGTATACGAAGGTTCCACGGAGACGTAGAGGCCAACTCGCCAGGAATGAAGTCAAATATGACCGCCGAGATGATAGGTTGGGTTAGGTTACGTTATATTACGTTATTGATGTATATGAGGGTTACACGCAGACGTAGAGGCTAACTCGCCAGGAATGTTGTCAAATATTAGTGCCGAGGTGTTAGGTTGGGTTAGGTTAGGTTATATTACGTTATTGATGTATATAAAGGTCCCAGGGAAACATAGAGGCCAACAAGACAGGAATGTTGTCAAATATTACCGCCGAGATGTTACGTTGGTTTAGGTTAGGTTAAATTACGTTATTGATGTATATGAAGGTCCCACGGAGAGGCAGAGGCCAACTCGCCAGGAATGTGGTCAAATATTAGAGCCGAGATGTTAGGTTGGGTTAGGTTAGGCAATATTAAGTTATTGATGTATATGAAGGTCCCACGGAGAGGTAGAGGCCATCTCGCCGGGAATGATGTCAAATATTACCGCCGAGATGATAGGTTGGTTTAGGTTAGGTTATATTTCGTTATTGACGTATACGAAGGTTCCACGGAGACGTAGAGGCCACCTCGCCAGGAATGTGGTCAAATATTACTGCCGAGATGTTACGTTGGGTTAGGTTAGGTTATATTACGTTATTGATGTATATAAAGGTCCCACGGAAACATAGAGGCCAACAAGCCAGGAATGTCGTCAAATATTACAGCCGAGGTGTAACGTTGGGTTATTTTAGGTTATATTACGTTATTGATGTATATAAAAGTCCCACGGAGACGTAGAGGCCAACTCGCCAGGAATGAAGTCAAATATTACCGCCGAGATGATAGGTTGGGTTAGGTTACGTTATATTACGTTATTGATGTATATGAGGGTTACACGGAGACGTAGAGGCTAACTCGCCAGGTATGCTATCAAATATTACCGCCGAGATGATACGTTGGGTTAGGTTACGTTATATTGCGTTATTGATGTATATGAGGGTTACACGGGGACGTAGAGGCCAACTCGCCAGGAACGTTGTCAAATATTACTTCCGACATGTTAGGTTGGGTTAGGTTAGGTTATATTACGTTATTGATGTATATAAAGGTTCCACGGAGACGTAGAGGCCATCTCGCCGGGAATGATGTCAAATATTACCGCCGAGATGATAGGTTGGTTTAGGTTAGGTTATATTTCGTTATTGACGTATACGAAGGTTCCACGGAGACGTAGAGGCCACCTCGCCAGGAATGTGGTCAAATATTACTGCCGAGATGTTACGTTGGGTTAGGTTAGGTTATATTACGTTATTGATGTATATAAAGGTCCCACGGAAACATAGAGGCCAACAAGCCAGGAATGTCGTCAAATATTACAGCCGAGGTGTAACGTTGGGTTATTTTAGGTTATATTACGTTATTGATGTATATAAAAGTCCCACGGAGACGTAGAGGCCAACTCGCCAGGAATGAAGTCAAATATTACCGCCGAGATGATAGGTTGGGTTAGGTTACGTTATATTACGTTATTGATGTATATGAGGGTTACACGGAGACGTAGAGGCTAACTCGCCAGGTATGCTATCAAATATTACCGCCGAGATGATACGTTGGGTTAGGTTACGTTATATTGCGTTATTGATGTATATGAGGGTTACACGGGGACGTAGAGGCCAACTCGCCAGGAACGTTGTCAAATATTACTTCCGACATGTTAGGTTGGGTTAGGTTAGGTTATATTACGTTATTGATGTATATAAAGGTTCCACGGAGACGTAGAGGCCATCTCGCCAGGAATTATGTTAAATATTACCGCCGAGATGATAGGTTGGTTTAGGTTAGGTTATATTTCGTTATTGATGTATACGAAGGTTCCACGGAGACGTAGAGGCCAACTCGCCAGGAATGAAGTCAAATATGACCGCCGAGATGATAGGTTGGGTTAGGTTACGTTATATTACGTTATTGATGTATATGAGGGTTACACGCAGACGTAGAGGCTAACTCGCCAGGTATGCTATCAAATATTACCGCCGAGATGATAGGTTGGGTTAGGTTACGTTATATTACGTTATTGATGTATATGAGGGTTACACGGAAACGTAGAGGACAACTCACCAGGAATGTGGTCGAATATTACCGCCGAGATGTTACGTTGGGTTAGGTTAGGTTATATTACGTTATTGTTGTATATAAAGGTCCCACGGAGACGTAGAAGCCAACTCGCCAGGAATGTTTTCAAATATTACCGCCGAAATGTTAGGTTGGGTTAGGATAGGCTATATTTCATTCTTGAAATATATAAAGGTCCCACGGAGACGTAGAGTCCATCTCGCGAGGAATGACGTCAAATAATACCGCCGAGATGATAGGTTGGGTTAGGATAGGTTATATTTCGTTATTGAAGTATACGAAGGTTCCACGGAGACGTAGAGGCCAACTCGCCAGGAATGAAGTCAAATATGACCGCCGAGATGATAGGTTGGGTTAGGTTACGTTATATTACGTTATTGATGTATATGAGGGTTACACGCAGACGTAGAGGCTAACTCGCCAGGTATGCTATCAAATATTACCGCCGAGATGATAGGTTGGGTTAGGTTACGTTATATTACGTTATTGATGTATATGAGGGTTACACGGAGACGTAGAGGCCAACTCACCAGGAATGTGGTCGAATATTACCGCCGAGATGTTACGTTGGGTTAGGTTAGGTTATATTACGTTATTGATGTATATAAAGGTCCCACGGAGACGTAGAAGCCAACTCGCCAGGAATGTTTTCAAATATTACCGCCGAAATTTTAGGTTGGGTTAGGATAGGCTACATTTCATTCTTGAAATATATAAAGGTCCCACGGAGATGTAGAGTCCATCTCGCGAGGAATGACGTCAAATAATACCGCCGAGATGATAGGTTGGGTTAGGATAGGTTATATTTCGTTATTGAAGTATATAAAGGTCCCACGGAGACGTAGAGGCTAACTCGCCAGGTATGTTGTCAAATATTACCGCCGAGATGATAGGTTGGGTTAGGTTACGCTATATTACGTTATTGATGTATATGAGGGTTACACGGAGACGTAGAGGCCAACTCACCAGGAATGTGGTCAAATATTACCGCCGAGATGATAGGTTGGGTTAGGTTACTTTATATTACGTTATTGATGTATATGAGGGTTACACGGAGACGTAGAGGCCAACTCGCCAGGAATGTGGTCAAATATTACCGCCGAGATGTTACGTTGGGTTAGCCTAGCTTATATTATGTTATTGATGTATATAAAGGTCCCACGGAGACGTAGAGGCCAACTCGCCAGGAACGTTGTCAAATATTACTTCCGACATGTTAGGTTGGGTTAGGTTAGGTTATATTACGTTATTGATGTATATAAAGGTTCCACGGAGACGTAGAGGCCATCTCGCCAGGAATTATGTCAAATATTACCGCCGAGGTGATAGGTTGGTTTAGGTTAGGTTATATTTCGTTATTGATGTATACGAAGGTTCCACGGAGACGTAGAGGCCAACTCGCCAGGAATGAAGTCAAATATTACCGCCGAGATGATAGGTTGGGTTAGGTTACGTTATATTACGTTATTGATGTATATGAGGGTTACACGGAGACGTAGAGGCCAACTCACCAGGAATGTGGTCGAATATTACCGCCGAGATGTTACGTTGGGTTAGGTTAGGTTATATTACGTTATTGATGTATATAAAGGTCCCACGGAGACGTAGAAGCCAACTCGCCAGGAATGTTTTCAAATATTACCGCCGAAATGTTAGGTTGGGTTAGGATAGGCTACATTTCATTCTTGAAATATATAAAGGTCCCACGGAGATGTAGAGTCCATCTCGCGAGGAATGACGTCAAATAATACCGCCGAGATGATAGGTTGGGTTAGGATAGGTTATATTTCGTTATTGAAGTATATAAAGGTCCCACGGAGACGTAGAGGCTAACTCGCCAGGTATGTTGTCAAATATTACCGCCGAGATGATAGGTTGGGTTAGGTTACGCTATATTACGATATTGATGTATATGAGGGTTACACGGAGACGTAGAGGCCAACTCACCAGGAATGTGGTCAAATATTACCGCCGAGATGATAGGTTGGGTTAGGTTACTTTATATTACGTTATTGATGTATATGAGGGTTACACGGAGACGTAGAGGCCAACTCGCCAGGAATGTGGTCAAATATTACCGCCGAGATGTTACGTTGGGTTAGCCTAGCTTATATTATGTTATTGATGTATATAAAGGTCCCACGGAGACGTAGAGGCCAACTCGCCAGGAACGTTGTCAAATATTACTTCCGACATGTTAGGTTGGGTTAGGTTAGGTTATATTACGTTATTGATGTATATAAAGGTTCCACGGAGACGTAGAGGCCATCTCGCCAGGAATTATGTCAAATATTACCGCCGAGGTGATAGGTTGGTTTAGGTTAGGTTATATTTCGTTATTGATGTATACGAAGGTTCCACGGAGACGTAGAGGCCAACTCGCCAGGAATGAAGTCAAATATTACCGCCGAGATGATAGGTTGGGTTAGGTTACGTTATATTACGTTATTGATGTATATGAGGGTTACACGGAGACGTAGAGGCTAACTCGCCAGGTATGCTATCAAATATTACCGCCGAGATGATAGGTTGGGTTAGGTTACGTTATATTGCGTTATTGATGTATATGAGGGTTACACGGAGACGTAGAGGCCTACTCGCCAGGAACGTTGTCAAATATTACTTCCGACATGTTAGGTTGGGTTAGGTTAGGTTATATTACGTTATTGATGTATATAAAGGATCCACGGAGACGTAGAGGCCATCTCGCCAGGAATTATGTTAAATATTACCGCCGAGATGATAGGTTGGTTTAGGTTAGGTTATATTTCGTTATTGATATATACGAAGGTTCCACGGAGACGTAGAGGCCAACTCGCCAGGAATGAAGTCAAATATGACCGCCGAGATGATAGGTTGGGTTAGGTTACGTTATATTACGTTATTGATGTATATGAGGGTTACACGCAGACGTAGAGGCTAACTCGCCAGGTATGCTATCAAATATTACCGCCGAGATGATAGGTTGGGTTAGGTTATGTTATATTACGTTATTGATGTATATGAGGGTTACACGGAGACGTAGAGGCCAACTCACCAGGAATGTGGTCGAATATTACCGCCGAGATGTTACGTTGGGTTAGGTTAGGTTATATTACGTTATTGATGTATATAAAGGTCCCACGGAGACGTAGAAGCCAACTCGCCAGGAATGTTTTCAAATATTACTGCCGAAATGTTAGGTTGGGTTAGGATAGGCTATATTTCATTCTTGAAATATATAAAGGTCCCACGGAGACGTAGAGTCCATCTCGCGAGGAATGACGTCAAATAATACCGCCGAGATGATAGGTTGGGTTAGGATAGGTTATATTTCGTTATTGAAGTATATAAAGGTCCCACGGAGACGTAGAGGCTAACTCGCCAGGTATGTTGTCAAATATTACCGCCGAGATGATAGGTTGGGTTAGGTTACGCTATATTACGTTATTGATGTATATGAGGGTTACACGGAGACGTAGAGGCCAACTCACCAGGAATGTGGTCAAATATTACCGCCGAGATGATAGGTTGGGTTAGGTTACTTTATATTACGTTATTGATGTATATGTGGGTTACACGGAGACGTAGAGGCCAACTCGCCAGGAATGTGGTCAAATATTACCGCCGAGATGTTACGTTGGGTTAGCCTAGCTTATATTATGTTATTGATGTATATAAAGGTCCCACGGAGACGTAGAGGCCAACTCGCCAGGAACGTTGTCAAATATTACTTCCGACATGTTAGGTTGGGTTAGGTTAGGTTATATTACGTTATTGATGTATATAAAGGTTCCACGGAGACGTAGAGGCCATCTCGCCAGGAATTATGTCAAATATTACCGCCGAGATGATAGGTTGGTTTAGGTTAGGTTATATTTCGTTATTGATGTATACGAAGGTTCCACGGAGACGTAGAGGCCAACTCGCCAGGAATGAAGTCAAATATTACCGCCGAGATGATAGGTTGGGTTAGGTTACGTTATATTACGTTATTGATGTATATGAGGGTTACACGGAGACGGAGAGGCTAACTCGCCAGGTATGCTATCAAATATTACCGCCGAGATGATAGGTTGGGTTAGGTTACGTTATATTGCGTTATTGATGTATATGAGGGTTACACGGAGACGTAGAGGCCAACTCGCCAGGAACGTTGTCAAATATTACTTCCGACATGTTAGGTTGGGTTAGGTTAGGTTATATTACGTTATTGATGTATATAAAGGTTCCACGGAGACGTAGAGGCCATCTCGCCAGGAATTATGTCAAATATTACCGCCGAGATGATAGGTTGGTTTAGGTTAGGTTATATTTCGTTATTGATGTATACGAAGGTTCCACGGAGACGTAGAGGCCAACTCGCCAGGAATGAAGTCAAATATTACCGCCGAGATGATAGGTTGGGTTAGGTTACGTTATATTACGTTATTGATGTATATGAGGGTTACACGGAGACGTAGAGGCTAACTCGCCAGGTATGCTATCAAATATTACCGCCGAGATGATAGGTTGGGTTAGGTTACGTTATATTGCGTTATTGATGTATATGAGGGTTACACGGAGACGTAGAGGCCAACTCGCCAGGAACGTTGTCAAATATTACTTCCGACATGTTAGGTTGGGTTAGGTTAGGTTATATTACGTTATTGATGTATATAAAGGTTCCACGGAGACGTAGAGGCCATCTCGCCAGGAATTATGTTAAATATTACCGCCGAGATGATAGGTTGGTTTAGGTTAGGTTATATTTCGTTATTGATGTATACGAAGGTTCCACGGAGACGTAGAGGCCAACTCGCCAGGAATGAAGTCAAATATGACCGCCGAGATGATAGGTTGGGTTAGGTTACGTTATATTACGTTATTGATGTATATGAGGGTTACACGCAGACGTAGAGGCTAACTCGCCAGGTATGCTATCAAATATTACCGCCGAGATGATAGGTTGGGTTAGGTTACGTTATATTACGTTATTGATGTATATGAGGGTTACACGGAGACGTAGAGGCCAACTCACCAGGAATGTCGTCGAATATTACCGCCGAGATGTTACGTTGGGTTAGGTTAGGTTATATTACGCTATTGATGTATATAAAGGTCCCACGGAGACGTAGAAGCCAACTCGCCAGGAATGTTTTCAAATATTACCGCCGAAATGTTAGGTTGGGTAAGGATAGGCTATATTTCATTCTTGAAATATATAAAGGTTCCACGGAGACGTAGAGGCCATCTCGCCAGGAATTATGTTAAATATTACCGCCGAGATGATAGGTTGGTTTAGGTTTGGTTATATTTCGTTATTGATGTATACGAAGGTTCCACGGAGACGTAGAGGCCAACTCGCCAGGAATGAAGTCAAATATGACCGCCGAGATGATAGGTTGGGTTAGGTTACGTTATATTACGTTATTGATGTATATGAGGGTTACACGCAGACGTAGAGGCTAACTCGCCAGGTATGCTATCAAATATTACCGCCGAGATGATAGGTTGGGTTAGGTTACGTTATATTACGTTATTGATGTATATGAGGGTTACACGGAGACGTAGAGGCTAACTCGCCAGGTATGCTATCAAATATTACCGCCGAGATGATAGGTTGGGTTAGGTTATGTTATATTACGTTATTGATGTATATGAGGGTTACACGGAGACGTAGAGGCCAACTCACCAGGAATGTGGTCGAATATTACCGCCGAGATGTTACGTTGGGTTAGGTTAGGTTATATTACGTTATTGATGTATATAAAGGTCCCACGGAGACGTAGAAGCCAACTCGCCAGGAATGTTTTCAAATATTACTGCCGAAATGTTAGGTTGGGTTAGGATAGGCTATATTTCATTCTTGAAATATATAAAGGTCCCACGGAGACGTAGAGTCCATCTCGCGAGGAATGACGTCAAATAATACCGCCGAGATGATAGGTTGGGTTAGGATAGGTTATATTTCGTTATTGAAGTATATAAAGGTCCCACGGAGACGTAGAGGCTAACTCGCCAGGTATGTTGTCAAATATTACCGCCGAGATGATAGGTTGGGTTAGGTTACGCTATATTACGTTATTGATGTATATGAGGGTTACACGGAGACGTAGAGGCCAACCCACCAGGAATGTGGTCAAATATTACCGCCGAGATGATAGGTTGGGTTAGGTTACTTTATATTACGTTATTGATGTATATGTGGGTTACACGGAGACGTAGAGGCCAACTCGCCAGGAATGTGGTCAAATATTACCGCCGAGATGTTACGTTGGGTTAGCCTAGCTTATATTATGTTATTGATGTATATAAAGGTCCCACGGAGACGTAGAGGCCAACTCGCCAGGAACGTTGTCAAATATTACTTCCGACATGTTAGGTTGGGTTAGGTTAGGTTATATTACGTTATTGATGTATATAAAGGTTCCACGGAGACGTAGAGGCCATCTCGCCAGGAATTATGTCAAATATTACCGCCGAGATGATAGGTTGGTTTAGGTTAGGTTATATTTCGTTATTGATGTATACGAAGGTTCCACGGAGACGTAGAGGCCAACTCGCCAGGAATGAAGTCAAATATTACCGCCGAGATGATAGGTTGGGTTAGGTTACGTTATATTACGTTATTGATGTATATGAGGGTTACACGGAGACGGAGAGGCTAACTCGCCAGGTATGCTATCAAATATTACCGCCGAGATGATAGGTTGGGTTAGGTTACGTTATATTGCGTTATTGATGTATATGAGGGTTACACGGAGACGTAGAGGCCAACTCGCCAGGAACGTTGTCAAATATTACTTCCGACATGTTAGGTTGGGTTAGGTTAGGTTATATTACGTTATTGATGTATATAAAGGTTCCACGGAGACGTAGAGGCCATCTCGCCAGGAATTATGTCAAATATTACCGCCGAGATGATAGGTTGGTTTAGGTTAGGTTATATTTCGTTATTGATGTATACGAAGGTTCCACGGAGACGTAGAGGCCAACTCGCCAGGAATGAAGTCAAATATTACTGCCGAGATGACAGGTTGGGTTAGGTTACGTTATATTACGTTATTGATGTATATGAGGGTTACACGGAGACGTAGAGGCTAACTCGCCAGGTATGCTATCAAATATTACCGCCGAGATGATAGGTTGGGTTAGGTTACGTTATATTGCGTTATTGATGTATATGAGGGTTACACGGAGACGTAGAGGCCAACTCGCCAGGAACGTTGTCAAATATTACTTCCGACATGTTAGGTTGGGTTAGGTTAGGTTATATTACGTTATTGATGTATATAAAGGTTCCACGGAGACGTAGAGGCCATCTCGCCAGGAATTATGTTAAATATTACCGCCGAGATCATAGGTTGGTTTAGGTTAGGTTATATTTCGTTATTGATGTATACGAAGGTTCCACGGAGACGTAGAGGCCAACTCGCCAGGAATGAAGTCAAATATGACCGCCGAGATGATAGGTTGGGTTAGGTTACGTTATATTACGTTATTGATGTATATGAGGGTTACACGCAGACGTAGAGGCTAACTCGCCAGGTATGCTATCAAATATTACCGCCGAGATGATAGGTTGGGTTAGGTTACGTTATATTACGTTATTGATGTATATGAGGGTTACACGGAGACGTAGAGGCCAACTCACCAGGAATGTCGTCGAATATTACCGCCGAGATGTTACGTTGGGTTAGGTTAGGTTATATTACGCTATTGATGTATATAAAGGTCCCACGGAGACGTAGAAGCCAACTCGCCAGGAATGTTTTCAAATATTACCGCCGAAATGTTAGGTTGGGTTAGGATAGGCTATATTTCATTCTTGAAATATATAAAGGTTCCACGGAGACGTAGAGGCCATCTCGCCAGGAATTATGTTAAATATTACCGCCGAGATGATAGGTTGGTTTAGGTTTGGTTATATTTCGTTATTGATGTATACGAAGGTTCCACGGAGACGTAGAGGCCAACTCGCCAGGAATGAAGTCAAATATGACCGCCGAGATGATAGGTTGGGTTAGGTTACGTTATATTACGTTATTGATGTATATGAGGGTTACACGCAGACGTAGAGGCTAACTCGCCAGGTATGCTATCAAATATTACCGCCGAGATGATAGGTTGGGTTAGGTTACGTTATATTACGTTATTGATGTATATGAGGGTTACACGGAGACGTAGAGGCCAACACACCAGGAATGTGGTCGAATATTACCGCCGAGATGTTACGTTGGGTTAGGTTAGGTTATATTACGTTATTGATGTATATAAAGGTCCCACGGAGACGTAGAAGCCAACTCGCCAGGAATGTTTTCAAATATTACCGCCGAAATGTTAGGTTAGGTTAGGATAGGCTATATTTCATTCTTGAAATATATAAAGGTCCCACGGAGACGTAGAGTCCATCTCGCGAGGAATGACGTCAAATAATACCGCCGAGATGATAGGTTGGGTTAGGATAGGTTATATTTCGTTATTGAAGTATATAAAGGTCCCACGGAGACGTAGAGGCTAACTCGCCAGGTATGTTGTCAAATATTACCGCCGAGATGATAGGTTGGGTTAGGTTACGCTATATTACGTTATTGATGTATATGAGGTTTACACGGAGACGTAGAGGCCAACTCACCAGGAATGTGGTCAAATATTACCGCCGAGATGATAGGTTGGGTTAGGTTACGCTATATTACGTTATTGATGTATATGAGGGTTACACGGAGACGTAGAGGCCAACTCACCAGGAATGTGGTCAAATATTACCGCCGAGATGATAGGTTGGGTTAGGTTACTTTATATTACGTTATTGATGTATATGTGGGTTACACGGAGACGTAGAGGCCAACTCGCCAGGAATGTGGTCAAATATTACCGCCGAGATGTTACGTTGGGTTAGCCTAGCTTATATTATGTTATTGATGTATATAAAGGTCCCACGGAGACGTAGAGGCCAACTCGCCAGGAACGTTGTCAAATATTACTTCCGACATGTTAGGTTGGGTTAGGTTAGGTTATATTACGTTATTGATGTATATAAAGGTTCCACGGAGACGTAGAGGCCATCTCGCCAGGAATTATGTTAAATATTACCGCCGAGATGATAGGTTGGTTTAGGTTAGGTTATATTTCGTTATTGATGTATACGAAGGTTCCACGGAGACGTAGAGGCCAACTCGCCAGGAATGAAGTCAAATATGACCGCCGAGATGATAGGTTGGGTTAGGTTACGTTATATTACGTTATTGATGTATATGAGGGTTACACGCAGACGTAGAGGCTAACTCGCCAGGTATGCTATCAAATATTACCGCCGAGATGATAGGTTGGGTTAGGTTACGTTATATTACGTTATTGATGTATATGAGGGTTACACGGAGACGTAGAGGCCAACTCACCAGGAATGTCGTCGAATATTACCGCCGAGATGTTACGTTGGGTTAGGTTAGGTTATATTACGCTATTGATGTATATAAAGGTCCCACGGAGACGTAGAAGCCAACTCGCCAGGAATGTTTTCAAATATTACCGCCGAAATGTTAGGTTGGGTAAGGATAGGCTATATTTCATTCTTGAAATATATAAAGGTTCCACGGAGACGTAGAGGCCATCTCGCCAGGAATTATGTTAAATATTACCGCCGAGATGATAGGTTGGTTTAGGTTTGGTTATATTTCGTTATTGATGTATACGAAGGTTCCACGGAGACGTAGAGGCCAACTCGCCAGGAATGAAGTCAAATATGACCGCCGAGATGATAGGTTGGGTTAGGTTACGTTATATTACGTTATTGATGTATATGAGGGTTACACGCAGACGTAGAGGCTAACTCGCCAGGTATGCTATCAAATATTACCGCCGAGATGATAGGTTGGGTTAGGTTACGTTATATTACGTTATTGATGTATATGAGGGTTACACGGAGACGTAGAGGCTAACTCGCCAGGTATGCTATCAAATATTACCGCCGAGATGATAGGTTGGGTTAGGTTATGTTATATTACGTTATTGATGTATATGAGGGTTACACGGAGACGTAGAGGCCAACTCACCAGGAATGTGGTCGAATATTACCGCCGAGATGTTACGTTGGGTTAGGTTAGGTTATATTACGTTATTGATGTATATAAAGGTCCCACGGAGACGTAGAAGCCAACTCGCCAGGAATGTTTTCAAATATTACTGCCGAAATGTTAGGTTGGGTTAGGATAGGCTATATTTCATTCTTGAAATATATAAAGGTCCCACGGAGACGTAGAGTCCATCTCGCGAGGAATGACGTCAAATAATACCGCCGAGATGATAGGTTGGGTTAGGATAGGTTATATTTCGTTATTGAAGTATATAAAGGTCCCACGGAGACGTAGAGGCTAACTCGCCAGGTATGTTGTCAAATATTACCGCCGAGATGATAGGTTGGGTTAGGTTACGCTATATTACGTTATTGATGTATATGAGGGTTACACGGAGACGTAGAGGCCAACTCACCAGGAATGTGGTCAAATATTACCGCCGAGATGATAGGTTGGGTTAGGTTACTTTATATTACGTTATTGATGTATATGTGGGTTACACGGAGACGTAGAGGCCAACTCGCCAGGAATGTGGTCAAATATTACCGCCGAGATGTTACGTTGGGTTAGCCTAGCTTATATTATGTTATTGATGTATATAAAGGTCCCACGGAGACGTAGAGGCCAACTCGCCAGGAACGTTGTCAAATATTACTTCCGACATGTTAGGTTGGGTTAGGTTAGGTTATATTACGTTATTGATGTATATAAAGGTTCCACGGAGACGTAGAGGCCATCTCGCCAGGAATTATGTCAAATATTACCGCCGAGATGATAGGTTGGTTTAGGTTAGGTTATATTTCGTTATTGATGTATACGAAGGTTCCACGGAGACGTAGAGGCCAACTCGCCAGGAATGAAGTCAAATATTACCGCCGAGATGATAGGTTGGGTTAGGTTACGTTATATTACGTTATTGATGTATATGAGGGTTACACGGAGACGGAGAGGCTAACTCGCCAGGCATGCTATCAAATATTACCGCCGAGATGATAGGTTGGGTTAGGTTACGTTATATTGCGTTATTGATGTATATGAGGGTTACACGGAGACGTAGAGGCCAACTCGCCAGGAACGTTGTCAAATATTACTTCCGACATGTTAGGTTGGGTTAGGTTAGGTTATATTACGTTATTGATGTATATAAAGGTTCCACGGAGACGTAGAGGCCATCTCGCCAGGAATTATGTCAAATATTACCGCCGAGATGATAGGTTGGTTTAGGTTAGGTTATATTTCGTTATTGATGTATACGAAGGTTCCACGGAGACGTAGAGGCCAACTCGCCAGGAATGAAGTCAAATATTACTGCCGAGATGACAGGTTGGGTTAGGTTACGTTATATTACGTTATTGATGTATATGAGGGTTACACGGAGACGTAGAGGCTAACTCGCCAGGTATGCTATCAAATATTACCGCCGAGATGATAGGTTGGGTTAGGTTACGTTATATTGCGTTATTGATGTATATGAGGGTTACACGGAGACGTAGAGGCCAACTCGCCAGGAACGTTGTCAAATATTACTTCCGACATGTTAGGTTGGGTTAGGTTAGGTTATATTACGTTATTGATGTATATAAAGGTTCCACGGAGACGTAGAGGCCATCTCGCCAGGAATTATGTTAAATATTACCGCCGAGATGATAGGTTGGTTTAGGTTAGGTTATATTTCGTTATTGATGTATACGAAGGTTCCACGGAGACGTAGAGGCCAACTCGCCAGGAATGAAGTCAAATATGACCGCCGAGATGATAGGTTGGGTTAGGTTACGTTATATTACGTTATTGATGTATATGAGGGTTACACGCAGACGTAGAGGCTAACTCGCCAGGTATGCTATCAAATATTACCGCCGAGATGATAGGTTGGGTTAGGTTACGTTATATTACGTTATTGATGTATATGAGGGTTACACGGAGACGTAGAGGCCAACTCACCAGGAATGTCGTCGAATATTACCGCCGAGATGTTACGTTGGGTTAGGTTAGGTTATATTACGCTATTGATGTATATAAAGGTCCCACGGAGACGTAGAAGCCAACTCGCCAGGAATGTTTTCAAATATTACCGCCGAAATGTTAGGTTGGGTTAGGATAGGCTATATTTCATTCTTGAAATATATAAAGGTTCCACGGAGACGTAGAGGCCATCTCGCCAGGAATTATGTTAAATATTACCGCCGAGATGATAGGTTGGTTTAGGTTTGGTTATATTTCGTTATTGATGTATACGAAGGTTCCACGGAGACGTAGAGGCCAACTCGCCAGGAATGAAGTCAAATATGACCGCCGAGATGATAGGTTGGGTTAGGTTACGTTATATTACGTTATTGATGTATATGAGGGTTACACGCAGACGTAGAGGCTAACTCGCCAGGTATGCTATCAAATATTACCGCCGAGATGATAGGTTGGGTTAGGTTACGTTATATTACGTTATTGATGTATATGAGGGTTACACGGAGACGTAGAGGCCAACACACCAGGAATGTGGTCGAATATTACCGCCGAGATGTTACGTTGGGTTAGGTTAGGTTATATTACGTTATTGATGTATATAAAGGTCCCACGGAGACGTAGAAGCCAACTCGCCAGGAATGTTTTCAAATATTACCGCCGAAATGTTAGGTTGGGTTAGGATAGGCTATATTTCATTCTTGAAATATATAAAGGTCCCACGGAGACGTAGAGTCCATCTCGCGAGGAATGACGTCAAATAATACCGCCGAGATGATAGGTTGGGTTAGGATAGGTTATATTTCGTTATTGAAGTATATAAAGGTCCCACGGAGACGTAGAGGTTAACTCGCCAGGTATGTTGTCAAATATTACCGCCGAGATGATAGGTTGGGTTAGGTTACGCTATATTACGTTATTGATGTATATGAGGTTTACACGGAGACGTAGAGGCCAACTCACCAGGAATGTGGTCAAATATTACCGCCGAGATGATAGGTTGGGTTAGGTTACTTTATATTACGTTATTGATGTATATGAGGGTTACACGGAGACGTAGAGGCCAACTCGCCAGGAATGTGGTCAAATATTACCGCCGAGATGTTACGTTGGGTTAGCCTAGCTTATATTATGTTATTGATGTATATAAAGGTTCCACGGAGACGTAGAGGCCAACTCGCCAGGAATGAAGTCAAATATGACCGCCGAGATGATAGGTTGGGTTAGGTTACGTTATATTACGTTATTGATGTATATGAGGGTTACACGCAGACGTAGAGGCTAACTCACCAGGAATGTGGTCGAATATTACCGCCGAGATGTTACGTTGGTTTAGGTTAGGTTATATTACGTTATTGATGTATATAAAGGTCCCACGGAGACGTAGAAGCCAACTCGCCAGGAATGTTTTCAAATATTACCGCCGAAATGTTAGGTTGGGTTAGGATAGGCTATATTTCATTCTTGAAATATATAAAGGTCCCACGGAGACGTAGAGTCCATCTCGCGAGGAATGACGTCAAATAATACCGCCGAGATGATAGTTTGGGTTAGGATAGGTTATATTTCGTTATTGAAGTATATAAAGGTCCCACGGAGACGTAGAGGCTAACTCGCCAGGTATGTTGTCAAATATTACCGCCGAGATGATAGGTTGGGTTAGGTTACGCTATATTACGTTATTGATGTATATGAGGGTTACACGGAGACGTAGAGGCCAACTCACCAGGAATGTGGTCAAATATTACCGCCGAGATGATAGGTTGGGTTAGGTTACTTTATATTACGTTATTGATGTATATGAGGGTTACACGGAGACGTAGAGGCCAACTCGCCAGGAATGTGGTCAAATATTACCGCCGATATGTTAGGTTGGGTTAGGATAGGCTATATTTCATTCTTGAAATATATAAAGGTCCCACGGAGACGTAGAGTCCATCTCGCGAGGAATGACGTCAAATAATACCGCCGAGACGATAGGTTGGGTTAGGATAGGTTATATTTCGTTATTGAAGTATATAAAGGTCCCACGGAGACGTAGAGGCTAACTCGCCAGGTATGTTGTCAAATATTACCGCCGAGATGATAGGTTGGGTTAGGTTACGCTATATTACGTTATTGATGTATATGAGGGTTACACGGAGACGTAGAGGCCAACTCACCAGGAATGTGGTCAAATATTACCGCCGAGATGATAGGTTGGGTTAGGTTACTTTATATTACGTTATTGATGTATATGAGGGTTACACGGAGACGTAGAGGCCAACTCGCCAGGAATGTGGTCAAATATTACCGCCGAGATGTTACGTTGGGTTAGCCTAGCTTATATTATGTTATTGATGTATATAAAGGTCCCACGGAGACGTAGAGGCCAACTCGCCAGGAACGTTGTCAAATATTACTTCCGACATGTTAGGTTGGGTTAGGTTAGGTTATATTACGTTATTGATGTATATAAAGGTTCCACGGAGACGTAGAGGCCATCTCGCCAGGAATTATGTCAAATATTACCGCCGAGATGATAGGTTGGTTTAGGTTAGGTTATATTTCGTTATTGATGTATACGAAGGTTCCACGGAGACGTAGAGGCCAACTCGCCAGGAATGAAGTCAAACATGACCGCCGAGATGATAGGTTGGGTTAGGTTACGTTATATTACGTTATTGATGTATATGAGGGTTACACGCAGACGTAGAGGCTAACTCGCCAGGTATGCTAACAAATATTACCGCCGAGATGATAGGTTGGGTTAGGTTACGTTATATTACGTTATTGATGTATATGAGGGTTACACGAAGACGTAGAGGCCAACTCACCAGGAATGTGGTCGAATATTACCGCCGAGATGTTACGTTGGGTTAGGTTAGGTTATATTACGTTATTGATGTATATAAAGGTCCCACGGAGACGTAGAAGCCAACTCGCCAGGAATGTTTTCAAATATTACCGCCGAAATGTTAGGTTGGGTTAGGATAGGCTATATTTCATTCTTGAAATATATAAAGGTCCCACGGAGACGTAGAGTCCATCTCGCGAGGAATGACGTCAAATAATACCGCCGAGATGATAGGTTGGGTTAGGATAGGTTATATTTCGTTATTGAAGTATATAAAGGTCCCACGGAGACGTAGAGGCTAACTCGCCAGGTATGTTGTCAAATATTACCGCCGAGATGATAGGTTGGGTTAGGTTACGCTATATTACGTTATTGATGTATATGAGGGTTACACTGAAACGTAGAGGCCAACTCACCAGGAATGTGGTCAAATATTACCGCCGAGATGATAGGTTGGGTTAGGTTACGTTATATTACGTTATTGATGTATATGAGGGTTACACGGAGACGGAGAGGCTAACTCGCCAGGTATGCTATCAAATATTACCGCCGAGATGATAGGTTGGGTTAGGTTACGTTATATTGCGTTATTGATGTATATGAGGGTTACACGGAGACGTAGAGGCCAACTCGCCAGGAACGTTGTCAAATATTACTTCCGACATGTTAGGTTGGGTTAGGTTAGGTTATATTACGTTATTGATGTATATAAAGGTTCCACGGAGACGTAGAGGCCATCTCGCCAGGAATTATGTTAAATATTACCGCCGAGATGATAGGTTGGTTTAGGTTAGGTTATATTTCGTTATTGATGTATACGAAGGTTCCACGGAGACGTAGAGGCCAACTCACCAGGAATGTGGTCGAATATTACCGCCGAGATGTTACGTTGGGTTAGGTTAGGTTATATTACGTTATTGATGTATATAAAGGTCCCACGGAGACGTAGAAGCCAACTCGCCAGGAATGTTTTCAAATATTACCGCCGAAATGTTAGGTTGGGTTAGGATAGGCTACATTTCATTCTTGAAATATATAAAGGTCCCACGGAGACGTAGAGTCCATCTCGCGAGGTATGACGTCAAATAATACCGCCGAGATGATAGGTTGGGTTAGGATAGGTTATATTTCGTTATTGAAGTATATAAAGTTCCCACGGAGACGTAGAGGCTAACTCGCCAGGTATGTTGTCAAATATTACCGCCGAGATGATAGGTTGGGTTAGGTTACGCTATATTACGTTATTGATGTATATGAGGGTTACACGGAGACGTAGAGGCCTACTCACCAGGAATGTGGTCAAATATTACCGCCGAGATGATAGGTTGGGTTAGGTTACTTTATATTACGTTATTGATGTATATGAGGGTTACACGGAGACGTAGAGGCCAACTCGCCAGGAATGTGGTCAAATATTACCGCCGAGATGTTACGTTGGGTTAGCCTAGCTTATATTATGTTATTGATGTATATAAAGGTCCCACGGAGACGTAGAGGCCAACTCGCCAGGAACGTTGTCAAATATTACTTCCGACATGTTAGGTTGGGTTAGGTTAGGTTATATTACGTTATTGATGTATATAAAGGTTCCACGGAGACGTAGAGGCCATCTCGCCAGGAATTATGTCAAATATTACCGCCGAGATGATAGGTTGGTTTAGGTTAGGTTATATTTCGTTATTGATGTATACGAAGGTTCCACGGAGACGTAGAGGCCAACTCGCCAGGAATGAAGTCAAATATTACCGCCGAGATGATAGGTTGGGTTAGGTTACGTTATATTACGTTATTGATGTATATGAGGGTTACACGGAGACGTAGAGGCTAACTCGCCAGGTATGCTATCAAATATTACCGCCGAGATGATAGGTTGGGTTAGGTTACGTTATATTGCGTTATTGATGTATATGAGGGTTACACGGAGACGTAGAGGCCAACTCGCCAGGAACGTTGTCAAATATTACTTCCGACATGTTAGGTTGGGTTAGGTTAGGTTATATTACGTTATTGATGTATATAAAGGTTCCACGGAGACGTAGAGGCCATCTCGCCAGGAATTATGTTAAATATTACCGCCGAGATGATAGGTTGGTTTAGGTTTGGTTATATTTCGTTATTGATGTATACGAAGGTTCCACGGAGACGTAGAGGCCAACTCGCCAGGAATGAAGTCAAATATGACCGCCGAGATGATAGGTTGGGTTAGGTTACGTTATATTACGTTATTGATGTATATGAGGGTTACACGCAGACGTAGAGGCTAACTCGCCAGGTATGCTATCAAATATTACCGCCGAGATGATAGGTTGGGTTAGGTTACGTTATATTACGTTATTGATGTATATGAGGGTTACACGGAGACGTAGAGGCCAACTCGCCAGGAATGTGGTCAAATATTACCGCCGATATGTTAGGTTGGGTTAGGATAGGCTATATTTCATTCTTGAAATATATAAAGGTCCCACGGAGACGTAGAGTCCATCTCGCGAGGAATGACGTCAAATAATACCGCCGAGACGATAGGTTGGGTTAGGATAGGTTATATTTCGTTATTGAAGTATATAAAGGTCCCACGGAGACGTAGAGGCTAACTCGCCAGGTATGTTGTCAAATATTACCGCCGAGATGATAGGTTGGGTTAGGTTACGCTATATTACGTTATTGATGTATATGAGGGTTACACGGAGACGTAGAGGCCAACTCACCAGGAATGTGGTCAAATATTACCGCCGAGATGATAGGTTGGGTTAGGTTACTTTATATTACGTTATTGATGTATATGAGGGTTACACGGAGACGTAGAGGCCAACTCGCCAGGAATGTGGTCAAATATTACCGCCGAGATGTTACGTTGGGTTAGCCTAGCTTATATTATGTTATTGATGTATATAAAGGTCTCACGGAGACGTAGAGGCCAACTCGCCAGGAACGTTGTCAAATATTACTTCCGACATGTTAGGTTGGGTTAGGTTAGGTTATATTACGTTATTGATGTATATAAAGGTTCCACGGAGACGTAGAGGCCATCTCGCCAGGAATTATGTCAAATATTACCGCCGAGATGATAGGTTGGTTTAGGTTAGGTTATATTTCGTTATTGATGTATACGAAGGTTCCACGGAGACGTAGAGGCCAACTCGCCAGGAATGAAGTCAAACATGACCGCCGAGATGATAGGTTGGGTTAGGTTACGTTATATTACGTTATTGATGTATATGAGGGTTACACGCAGACGTAGAGGCTAACTCGCCAGGTATGCTAACAAATATTACCGCCGAGATGATAGGTTGGGTTAGGTTACGTTATATTACGTTATTGATGTATATGAGGGTTACACGAAGACGTAGAGGCCAACTCACCAGGAATGTGGTCGAATATTACCGCCGAGATGTTACGTTGGGTTAGGTTAGGTTATATTACGTTATTGATGTATATAAAGGTCCCACGGAGACGTAGAAGCCAACTCGCCAGGAATGTTTTCAAATATTACCGCCGAAATGTTAGGTTGGGTTAGGATAGGCTATATTTCATTCTTGAAATATATAAAGGTCCCACGGAGACGTAGAGTCCATCTCGCGAGGAATGACGTCAAATAATACCGCCGAGATGATAGGTTGGGTTAGGATAGGTTATATTTCGTTATTGAAGTATATAAAGGTCCCACGGAGACGTAGAGGCTAACTCGCCAGGTATGTTGTCAAATATTACCGCCGAGATGATAGGTTGGGTTAGGTTACGCTATATTACGTTATTGATGTATATGAGGGTTACACGGAGACGTAGAGGCCAACTCACCAGGAATGTGGTCAAATATTACCGCCGAGATGATAGGTTGGGTTAGGTTACTTTATATTACGTTATTGATGTATATGAGGGTTACACGGAGACGTAGAGGCCAACTCGCCAGGAATGTGGTCAAATATTACCGCCGAGATGTTACGTTGGGTTAGCCTAGCTTATATTATGTTATTGATGTATATAAAGGTCCCACGGAGACGTAGAGGCCAACTCGCCAGGAACGTTGTCAAATATTACTTCCGACATGTTAGGTTGGGTTAGGTTAGGTTATATTACGTTATTGATGTATATAAAGGTTCCACGGAGACGTAGAGGCCATCTCGCCAGGAATTATGTCAAATATTACCGCCGAGATGATAGGTTGGTTTAGGTTAGGTTATATTTCGTTATTGATGTATACGAAGGTTCCACGGAGACGTAGAGGCCAACTCGCCAGGAATGAAGTCAAATATTACCGCCGAGATGATAGGTTGGGTTAGGTTACGTTATATTACGTTATTGATGTATATGAGGGTTACACGGAGACGTAGAGGCTAACTCGCCAGGTATGTTGTCAAATATTACCGCCGAGATGATAGGTTGGGTTAGGTTACGCTATATTACGTTATTGATGTATATGAGGGTTACACTGAAACGTAGAGGCCAACTCACCAGGAATGTGGTCAAATATTACCGCCGAGATGATAGGTTGGGTTAGGTTACGTTATATTACGTTATTGATGTATATGAGGGTTACACGGAGACGGAGAGGCTAACTCGCCAGGTATGCTATCAAATATTACCGCCGAGATGATAGGTTGGGTTAGGTTACGTTATATTGCGTTATTGATGTATATGAGGGTTACACGGAGACGTAGAGGCCAACTCGCCAGGAACGTTGTCAAATATTACTTCCGACATGTTAGGTTGGGTTAGGTTAGGTTATATTACGTTATTGATGTATATAAAGGTTCCACGGAGACGTAGAGGCCATCTCGCCAGGAATTATGTTAAATATTACCGCCGAGATGATAGGTTGGTTTAGGTTAGGTTATATTTCGTTATTGATGTATACGAAGGTTCCACGGAGACGTAGAGGCCAACTCACCAGGAATGTGGTCGAATATTACCGCCGAGATGTTACGTTGGGTTAGGTTAGGTTATATTACGTTATTGATGTATATAAAGGTCCCACGGAGACGTAGAAGCCAACTCGCCAGGAATGTTTTCAAATATTACCGCCGAAATGTTAGGTTGGGTTAGGATAGGCTACATTTCATTCTTGAAATATATAAAGGTCCCACGGAGACGTAGAGTCCATCTCGCGAGGTATGACGTCAAATAATACCGCCGAGATGATAGGTTGGGTTAGGATAGGTTATATTTCGTTATTGAAGTATATAAAGTTCCCACGGAGACGTAGAGGCTAACTCGCCAGGTATGTTGTCAAATATTACCGCCGAGATGATAGGTTGGGTTAGGTTACGCTATATTACGTTATTGATGTATATGAGGGTTACACGGAGACGTAGAGGCCAACTCACCAGGAATGTGGTCAAATATTACCGCCGAGATGATAGGTTGGGTTAGGTTACTTTATATTACGTTATTGATGTATATGAGGGTTACACGGAGACGTAGAGGCCAACTCGCCAGGAATGTGGTCAAATATTACCGCCGAGATGTTACGTTGGGTTAGCCTAGCTTATATTATGTTATTGATGTATATAAAGGTCCCACGGAGACGTAGAGGCCAACTCGCCAGGAACGTTGTCAAATATTACTTCCGACATGTTAGGTTGGGTTAGGTTAGGTTATATTACGTTATTGATGTATATAAAGGTTCCACGGAGACGTAGAGGCCATCTCGCCAGGAATTATGTCAAATATTACCGCCGAGATGATAGGTTGGTTTAGGTTAGGTTATATTTCGTTATTGATGTATACGAAGGTTCCACGGAGACGTAGAGGCCAACTCGCCAGGAATGAAGTCAAATATTACCGCCGAGATGATAGGTTGGGTTAGGTTACGTTATATTACGTTATTGATGTATATGAGGGTTACACGGAGACGTAGAGGCTAACTCGCCAGGTATGCTATCAAATATTACCGCCGAGATGATAGGTTGGGTTAGGTTACGTTATATTGCGTTATTGATGTATATGAGGGTTACACGGAGACGTAGAGGCCAACTCGCCAGGAACGTTGTCAAATATTACTTCCGACATGTTAGGTTGGGTTAGGTTAGGTTATATTACGTTATTGATGTATATAAAGGTTCCACGGAGACGTAGAGGCCATCTCGCCAGGAATTATGTTAAATATTACCGCCGAGATGATAGGTTGGTTTAGGTTTGGTTATATTTCGTTATTGATGTATACGAAGGTTCCACGGAGACGTAGAGGCCAACTCGCCAGGAATGAAGTCAAATATGACCGCCGAGATGATAGGTTGGGTTAGGTTACGTTATATTACGTTATTGATGTATATGAGGGTTACACGCAGACGTAGAGGCTAACTCGCCAGGTATGCTATCAAATATTACCGCCGAGATGATAGGTTGGGTTAGGTTACGTTATATTACGTTATTGATGTATATGAGGGTTACACGGAGACGTAGAGGCCAACTCGCCAGGAATGTGGTCAAATATTACCGCCGATATGTTAGGTTGGGTTAGGATAGGCTATATTTCATTCTTGAAATATATAAAGGTCCCACGGAGACGTAGAGTCCATCTCGCGAGGAATGACGTCAAATAATACCGCCGAGACGATAGGTTGGGTTAGGATAGGTTATATTTCGTTATTGAAGTATATAAAGGTCCCACGGAGACGTAGAGGCTAACTCGCCAGGTATGTTGTCAAATATTACCGCCGAGATGATAGGTTGGGTTAGGTTACGCTATATTACGTTATTGATGTATATGAGGGTTACACGGAGACGTAGAGGCCAACTCACCAGGAATGTGGTCAAATATTACCGCCGAGATGATAGGTTGGGTTAGGTTACTTTATATTACGTTATTGATGTATATGAGGGTTACACGGAGACGTAGAGGCCAACTCGCCAGGAATGTGGTCAAATATTACCGCCGAGATGTTACGTTGGGTTAGCCTAGCTTATATTATGTTATTGATGTATATAAAGGTCTCACGGAGACGTAGAAGCCAACTCGCCAGGAACGTTGTCAAATATTACTTCCGACATGTTAGGTTGGGTTAGGTTAGGTTATATTACGTTATTGATGTATATAAAGGTTCCACGGAGACGTAGAGGCCATCTCGCCAGGAATTATGTCAAATATTACCGCCGAGATGATAGGTTGGTTTAGGTTAGGTTATATTTCGTTATTGATGTATACGAAGGTTCCACGGAGACGTAGAGGCCAACTCGCCAGGAATGAAGTCAAACATGACCGCCGAGATGATAGGTTGGGTTAGGTTACGTTATATTACGTTATTGATGTATATGAGGGTTACACGCAGACGTAGAGGCTAACTCGCCAGGTATGCTAACAAATATTACCGCCGAGATGATAGGTTGGGTTAGGTTACGTTATATTACGTTATTGATGTATATGAGGGTTACACGAAGACGTAGAGGCCAACTCACCAGGAATGTGGTCGAATATTACCGCCGAGATGTTACGTTGGGTTAGGTTAGGTTATATTACGTTATTGATGTATATAAAGGTCCCACGGAGACGTAGAAGCCAACTCGCCAGGAATGTTTTCAAATATTACCGCCGAAATGTTAGGTTGGGTTAGGATAGGCTATATTTCATTCTTGAAATATATAAAGGTCCCACGGAGACGTAGAGTCCATCTCGCGAGGAATGACGTCAAATAATACCGCCGAGATGATAGGTTGGGTTAGGATAGGTTATATTTCGTTATTGAAGTATATAAAGGTCCCACGGAGACGTAGAGGCTAACTCGCCAGGTATGTTGTCAAATATTACCGCCGAGATGATAGGTTGGGTTAGGTTACGCTATATTACGTTATTGATGTATATGAGGGTTACACTGAAACGTAGAGGCCAACTCACCAGGAATGTGGTCAAATATTACCGCCGAGATGATAGGTTGGGTTAGGTTACGTTATATTACGTTATTGATGTATATGAGGGTTACACGGAGACGGAGAGGCTAACTCGCCAGGTATGCTATCAAATATTACCGCCGAGATGATAGGTTGGGTTAGGTTACGTTATATTGCGTTATTGATGTATATGAGGGTTACACGGAGACGTAGAGGCCAACTCGCCAGGAACGTTGTCAAATATTACTTCCGACATGTTAGGTTGGGTTAGGTTAGGTTATATTACGTTATTGATGTATATAAAGGTTCCACGGAGACGTAGAGGCCATCTCGCCAGGAATTATGTTAAATATTACCGCCGAGATGATAGGTTGGTTTAGGTTAGGTTATATTTCGTTATTGATGTATACGAAGGTTCCACGGAGACGTAGAGGCCAACTCACCAGGAATGTGGTCGAATATTACCGCCGAGATGTTACGTTGGGTTAGGTTAGGTTATATTACGTTATTGATGTATATAAAGGTCCCACGGAGACGTAGAAGCCAACTCGCCAGGAATGTTTTCAAATATTACCGCCGAAATGTTAGGTTGGGTTAGGATAGGCTACATTTCATTCTTGAAATATATAAAGGTCCCACGGAGACGTAGAGTCCATCTCGCGAGGTATGACGTCAAATAATACCGCCGAGATGATAGGTTGGGTTAGGATAGGTTATATTTCGTTATTGAAGTATATAAAGTTCCCACGGAGACGTAGAGGCTAACTCGCCAGGTATGTTGTCAAATATTACCGCCGAGATGATAGGTTGGGTTAGGTTACGCTATATTACGTTATTGATGTATATGAGGGTTACACGGAGACGTAGAGGCCAACTCACCAGGAATGTGGTCAAATATTACCGCCGAGATGATAGGTTGGGTTAGGTTACTTTATATTACGTTATTGATGTATATGAGGGTTACACGGAGACGTAGAGGCCAACTCGCCAGGAATGTGGTCAAATATTACCGCCGAGATGTTACGTTGGGTTAGCCTAGCTTATATTATGTTATTGATGTATATAAAGGTCCCACGGAGACGTAGAGGCCAACTCGCCAGGAACGTTGTCAAATATTACTTCCGACATGTTAGGTTGGGTTAGGTTAGGTTATATTACGTTATTGATGTATATAAAGGTTCCACGGAGACGTAGAGGCCATCTCGCCAGGAATTATGTCAAATATTACCGCCGAGATGATAGGTTGGTTTAGGTTAGGTTATATTTCGTTATTGATGTATACGAAGGTTCCACGGAGACGTAGAGGCCAACTCGCCAGGAATGAAGTCAAATATTACCGCCGAGATGATAGGTTGGGTTAGGTTACGTTATATTACGTTATTGATGTATATGAGGGTTACACGGAGACGTAGAGGCTAACTCGCCAGGTATGCTATCAAATATTACCGCCGAGATGATAGGTTGGGTTAGGTTACGTTATATTGCGTTATTGATGTATATGAGGGTTACACGGAGACGTAGAGGCCAACTCGCCAGGAACGTTGTCAAATATTACTTCCGACATGTTAGGTTGGGTTAGGTTAGGTTATATTACGTTATTGATGTATATAAAGGTTCCACGGAGACGTAGAGGGCATCTCGCCAGGAATTATGTTAAATATTACCGCCGAGATGATAGGTTGGTTTAGGTTTGGTTATATTTCGTTATTGATGTATACGAAGGTTCCACGGAGACGTAGAGGCCAACTCGCCAGGAATGAAGTCAAATATGACCGCCGAGATGATAGGTTGGGTTAGGTTACGTTATATTACGTTATTGATGTATATGAGGGTTACACGCAGACGTAGAGGCTAACTCGCCAGGTATGCTATCAAATATTACCGCCGAGATGATAGGTTGGGTTAGGTTACGTTATATTACGTTATTGATGTATATGAGGGTTACACGGAGACGTAGAGGCCAACACACCAGGAATGTGGTCGAATATTACCGCCGAGATGTTACGTTGGGTTAGGTTAGGTTATATTACGTTATTGATGTATATAAAGGTCCCACGGAGACGTAGAAGCCAACTCGCCAGGAATGTTTTCAAATATTACCGCCGAAATGTTAGGTTGGCTTAGGATAGGCTATATTTCATTCTTGAAATATATAAAGGTCCCACGGAGACGTAGAGTCCATCTCGCGAGGAATGACGTCAAATAATACCGCCGAGATGATAGGTTGGGTTAGGATAGGTTATATTTCGTTATTGAAGTATATAAAGGTCCCACGGAGACGTAGAGGCTAACTCGCCAGGTATGTTGTCAAATATTACCGCCGAGATGATAGGTTGGGTTAGGTTACGCTATATTACGTTATTGATGTATATGAGGTTTACACGGAGACGTAGAGGCCAACTCACCAGGAATGTGGTCAAATATTACCGCCGAGATGATAGGTTGGGTTAGGTTACTTTATATTACGTTATTGATGTATATGAGGGTTACACGGAGACGTAGAGGCCAACTCGCCAGGAATGTGGTCAAATATTACCGCCGAGATGTTACGTTGGGTTAGCCTAGCTTATATTATGTTATTGATGTATATAAAGGTCCCACGGAGACGTAGAGGCCAACTCGCCAGGAACGTTGTCAAATATTACTTCCGACATGTTAGGTTGGGTTAGGTTAGGTTATATTACGTTATTGATGTATATAAAGGTTCCACGGAGACGTAGAGGCCATCTCGCCAGGAATTATGTCAAATATTACCGCCGAGGTGATAGGTTGGTTTAGGTTAGGTTATATTTCGTTATTGATGTATACGAAGGTTCCACGGAGACGTAGAGGCCAACTCGCCAGGAATGAAGTCAAATATTACCGCCGAGATGATAGGTTGGGTTAGGTTACGTTATATTACGTTATTGATGTATATGAGGGTTACACGGAGACGGAGAGGCTAACTCGCCAGGTATGCTATCAAATATTACCGCCGAGATGATAGGTTGGGTTAGGTTACGTTATATTGCGTTATTGATGTATATGAGGGTTACACGGAGACGTAGAGGCCAACTCGCCAGGAACGTTGTCAAATATTACTTCCGACATGTTAGGTTGGGTTAGGTTAGGTTATATTACGTTATTGATGTATATAAAGGTTCCACGGAGACGTAGAGGCCATCTCGCCAGGAATTATGTTAAATATTACCGCCGAGATGATAGGTTGGTTTAGGTTAGGTTATATTTCGTTATTGATGTATACGAAGGTTCCACGGAGACGTAGAGGCCAACTCACCAGGAATGTGGTCGAATATTACCGCCGAGATGTTACGTTGGGTTAGGTTAGGTTATATTACGTTATTGATGTATATAAAGGTCCCACGGAGACGTAGAAGCCAACTCGCCAGGAATGTTTTCAAATATTACCGCCGAAATGTTAGGTTGGGTTAGGATAGGCTACATTTCATTCTTGAAATATATAAAGGTCCCACGGAGACGTAGAGTCCATCTCGCGAGGTATGACGTCAAATAATACCGCCGAGATGATAGGTTGGGTTAGGATAGGTTATATTTCGTTATTGAAGTATATAAAGGTCCCACGGAGACGTAGAGGCTAACTCGCCAGGTATGTTGTCAAATATTACCGCCGAGATGATAGGTTGGGTTAGGTTACGCTATATTACGTTATTGATGTATATGAGGGTTACACGGAGACGTAGAGGCCAACTCACCAGGAATGTGGTCAAATATTACCGCCGAGATGATAGGTTGGGTTAGGTTACTTTATATTACGTTATTGATGTATATGAGGGTTACACGGAGACGTAGAGGCCAACTCGCCAGGAATGTGGTCAAATATTACCGCCGAGATGTTACGTTGGGTTAGCCTAGCTTATATTATGTTATTGATGTATATAAAGGTCCCACGGAGACGTAGAGGCCAACTCGCCAGGAACGTTGTCAAATATTACTTCCGACATGTTAGGTTGGGTTAGGTTAGGTTATATTACGTTATTGATGTATATAAAGGTTCCACGGAGACGTAGAGGCCATCTCGCCAGGAATTATGTCAAATATTACCGCCGAGATGATAGGTTGGTTTAGGTTAGGTTATATTTCGTTATTGATGTATACGAAGGTTCCACGGAGACGTAGAGGCCAACTCGCCAGGAATGAAGTCAAATATTACCGCCGAGATGATAGGTTGGGTTAGGTTACGTTATATTACGTTATTGATGTATATGAGGGTTACACGGAGACGTAGAGGCTAACTCGCCAGGTATGCTATCAAATATTACCGCCGAGATGATAGGTTGGGTTAGGTTACGCTATATTACGTTATTGATGTATATGAGGTTTACACGGAGACGTAGAGGCCAATTCACCAGGAATGTGGTCAAATATTACCGCCGAGATGATAGGTTGGGTTAGGTTACTTTATATTACGTTATTGATGTATATGAGGGTTACACGGAGACGTAGAGGCCAACTCGCCAGGAATGTGGTCAAATATTACCGCCGAGATGTTACGTTGGGTTAGCCTAGCTTATATTATGTTATTGATGTATATAAAGGTTCCACGGAGACGTAGAGGCCAACTCGCCAGGAATGAAGTCAAATATGACCGCCGAGATGATAGGTTGGGTTAGGTTACGTTATATTACGTTATTGATGTATATGAGGGTTACACGCAGACGTAGAGGCTAACTCACCAGGAATGTGGTCGAATATTACCGCCGAGATGTTACGTAGGGTTAGGTTAGGTTATATTACGTTATTGATGTATATAAAGGTCCCACGGAGACGTAGAAGCCAACTCGCCAGGAATGTTTTCAAATATTACCGCCGAAATGTTAGGTTGGGTTAGGATAGGCTATATTTCATTCTTGAAATATATAAAGGTCCCACGGAGACGTAGAGTCCATCTCGCGAGGAATGACGTCAAATAATACCGCCGAGATGATAGTTTGGGTTAGGATAGGTTATATTTCGTTATTGAAGTATATAAAGGTCCCACGGAGACGTAGAGGCTAACTCGCCAGGTATGTTGTCAAATATTACCGCCGAGATGATAGGTTGGGTTAGGTTACGCTATATTACGTTATTGATGTATATGAGGGTTACACGGAGACGTAGAGGCCAACTCACCAGGAATGTGGTCAAATATTACCGCCGAGATGATAGGTTGGGTTAGGTTACTTTATATTACGTTATTGATGTATATGAGGGTTACACGGAGACGTAGAGGCCAACTCGCCAGGAATGTGGTCAAATATTACCGCCGATATGTTAGGTTGGGTTAGGATAGGCTATATTTCATTCTTGAAATATATAAAGGTCCCACGGAGACGTAGAGTCCATCTCGCGAGGAATGACGTCAAATAATACCGCCGAGACGATAGGTTGGGTTAGGATAGGTTATATTTCGTTATTGAAGTATATAAAGGTCCCACGGAGACGTAGAGGCTAACTCGCCAGGTATGTTGTCAAATATTACCGCCGAGATGATAGGTTGGGTTAGGTTACGCTATATTACGTTATTGATGTATATGAGGGTTACACGGAGACGTAGAGGCCAACTCACCAGGAATGTGGTCAAATATTACCGCCGAGATGATAGGTTGGGTTAGGTTACTTTATATTACGTTATTGATGTATATGAGGGTTACACGGAGACGTAGAGGCCAACTCGCCAGGAATGTGTTCAAATATTACCGCCGAGATGTTACGTTGGGTTAGCCTAGCTTATATTATGTTATTGATGTATATAAAGGTCCCACGGAGACGTAGAGGCCAACTCGCCAGGAACGTTGTCAAATATTACTTCCGACATGTTAGGTTGGGTTAGGTTAGGTTATATTACGTTATTGATGTATATAAAGGTTCCACGGAGACGTAGAGGCCATCTCGACAGGAATTATGTCAAATATTACCGCCGAGGTGATAGGTTGGTTTAGGTTAGGTTATATTTCGTTATTGATGTATACGAAGGTTCCACGGAGACGTAGAGGCCAACTCGCCAGGAATGAAGTCAAATATTACCGCCGAGATGATAGGTTGGGTTAGGTTACGTTATATTACGTTATTGATGTATATGAGGGTTACACGGAGACGGAGAGGCTAACTCGCCAGGTATGCTATCAAATATTACCGCCGAGATGATAGGTTGGGTTAGGTTACGTTATATTGCGTTATTGATGTATATGAGGGTTACACGGAGACGTAGAGGCCAACTCGCCAGGAACGTTGTCAAATATTACTTCCGACATGTTAGGTTGGGTTAGGTTAGGTTATATTACGTTATTGATGTATATAAAGGTTCCACGGAGACGTAGAGGCCATCTCGCCAGGAATTATGTTAAATATTACCGCCGAGATGATAGGTTGGTTTAGGTTAGGTTATATTTCGTTATTGATGTATACGAAGGTTCCACGGAGACGTAGAGGCCAACTCACCAGGAATGTGGTCGAATATTACCGCCGAGATGTTACGTTGGGTTAGGTTAGGTTATATTACGTTATTGATGTATATAAAGGTCCCACGGAGACGTAGAAGCCAACTCGCCAGGAATGTTTTCAAATATTACCGCCGAAATGTTAGGTTGGGTTAGGATAGGCTACATTTCATTCTTGAAATATATAAAGGTCCCACGGAGACGTAGAGTCCATCTCGCGAGGTATGACGTCAAATAATACCGCCGAGATGATAGGTTGGGTTAGGATAGGTTATATTTCGTTATTGAAGTATATAAAGGTCCCACGGAGACGTAGAGGCTAACTCGCCAGGTATGTTGTCAAATATTACCGCCGAGATGATAGGTTGGGTTAGGTTACGCTATATTACGTTATTGATGTATATGAGGGTTACACGGAGACGTAGAGGCCAACTCACCAGGAATGTGGTCAAATATTACCGCCGAGATGATAGGTTGGGTTAGGTTACTTTATATTACGTTATTGATGTATATGAGGGTTACACGGAGACGTAGAGGCCAACTCGCCAGGAATGTGGTCAAATATTACCGCCGAGATGTTACGTTGGGTTAGCCTAGCTTATATTATGTTATTGATGTATATAAAGGTCCCACGGAGACGTAGAGGCCAACTCGCCAGGAACGTTGTCAAATATTACTTCCGACATGTTAGGTTGGGTTAGGTTAGGTTATATTACGTTATTGATGTATATAAAGGTTCCACGGAGACGTAGAGGCCATCTCGCCAGGAATTATGTCAAATATTACCGCCGAGATGATAGGTTGGTTTAGGTTAGGTTATATTTCGTTATTGATGTATACGAAGGTTCCACGGAGACGTAGAGGCCAACTCGCCAGGAATGAAGTCAAATATTACCGCCGAGATGATAGGTTGGGTTAGGTTACGTTATATTACGTTATTGATGTATATGAGGGTTACACGGAGACGTAGAGGCTAACTCGCCAGGTATGCTATCAAATATTACCGCCGAGATGATAGGTTGGGTTAGGTTACGCTATATTACGTTATTGATGTATATGAGGTTTACACGGAGACGTAGAGGCCAACTCACCAGGAATGTGGTCAAATATTACCGCCGAGATGATAGGTTGGGTTAGGTTACTTTATATTACGTTATTGATGTATATGAGGGTTACACGGAGACGTAGAGGCCAACTCGCCAGGAATGTGGTCAAATATTACCGCCGAGATGTTACGTTGGGTTAGCCTAGCTTATATTATGTTATTGATGTATATAAAGGTTCCACGGAGACGTAGAGTCCATCTCGCGAGGAATGACGTCAAATAATACCGCCGAGATGATAGTTTGGGTTAGGATAGGTTATATTTCGTTATTGAAGTATATAAAGGTCCCACGGAGACGTAGAGGCTAACTCGCCAGGTATGTTGTCAAATATTACCGCCGAGATGATAGGTTGGGTTAGGTTACGCTATATTACGTTATTGATGTATATGAGGGTTACACGGAGACGTAGAGGCCAACTCACCAGGAATGTGGTCAAATATTACCGCCGAGATGATAGGTTGGGTTAGGTTACTTTATATTACGTTATTGATGTATATGAGGGTTACACGGAGACGTAGAGGCCAACTCGCCAGGAATGTGGTCAAATATTACCGCCGATATGTTAGGTTGGGTTAGGATAGGCTATATTTCATTCTTGAAATATATAAAGGTCCCACGGAGACGTAGAGTCCATCTCGCGAGGAATGACGTCAAATAATACCGCCGAGACGATAGGTTGGGTTAGGATAGGTTATATTTCGTTATTGAAGTATATAAAGGTCCCACGGAGACGTAGAGGCTAACTCGCCAGGTATGTTGTCAAATATTACCGCCGAGATGATAGGTTGGGTTAGGTTACGCTATATTACGTTATTGATGTATATGAGGGTTACACGGAGACGTAGAGGCCAACTCACCAGGAATGTGGTCAAATATTACCGCCGAGATGATAGGTTGGGTTAGGTTACTTTATATTACGTTATTGATGTATATGAGGGTTACACGGAGACGTAGAGGCCAACTCGCCAGGAATGTGTTCAAATATTACCGCCGAGATGTTACGTTGGGTTAGCCTAGCTTATATTATGTTATTGATGTATATAAAGGTCCCACGGAGACGTAGAGGCCAACTCGCCAGGAACGTTGTCAAATATTACTTCCGACATGTTAGGTTGGGTTAGGTTAGGTTATATTACGTTATTGATGTATATAAAGGTTCCACGGAGACGTAGAGGCCATCTCGCCAGGAATTATGTCAAATATTACCGCCGAGGTGATAGGTTGGTTTAGGTTAGGTTATATTTCGTTATTGATGTATACGAAGGTTCCACGGAGACGTAGAGGCCAACTCGCCAGGAATGAAGTCAAATATTACCGCCGAGATGATAGGTTGGGTTAGGTTACGTTATATTACGTTATTGATGTATATGAGGGTTACACGGAGACGGAGAGGCTAACTCGCCAGGTATGCTATCAAATATTACCGCCGAGATGATAGGTTGGGTTAGGTTACGTTATATTGCGTTATTGATGTATATGAGGGTTACACGGAGACGTAGAGGCCAACTCGCCAGGAACGTTGTCAAATATTACTTCCGACATGTTAGGTTGGGTTAGGTTAGGTTATATTACGTTATTGATGTATATAAAGGTTCCACGGAGACGTAGAGGCCATCTCGCCAGGAATTATGTTAAATATTACCGCCGAGATGATAGGTTGGTTTAGGTTAGGTTATATTTCGTTATTGATGTATACGAAGGTTCCACGGAGACGTAGAGGCCAACTCACCAGGAATGTGGTCGAATATTACCGCCGAGATGTTACGTTGGGTTAGGTTAGGTTATATTACGTTATTGATGTATATAAAGGTCCCACGGAGACGTAGAAGCCAACTCGCCAGGAATGTTTTCAAATATTACCGCCGAAATGTTAGGTTGGGTTAGGATAGGCTACATTTCATTCTTGAAATATATAAAGGTCCCACGGAGACGTAGAGTCCATCTCGCGAGGTATGACGTCAAATAATACCGCCGAGATGATAGGTTGGGTTAGGATAGGTTATATTTCGTTATTGAAGTATATAAAGGTCCCACGGAGACGTAGAGGCTAACTCGCCAGGTATGTTGTCAAATATTACCGCCGAGATGATAGGTTGGGTTAGGTTACGCTATATTACGTTATTGATGTATATGAGGGTTACACGGAGACGTAGAGGCCAACTCACCAGGAATGTGGTCAAATATTACCGCCGAGATGATAGGTTGGGTTAGGTTACTTTATATTACGTTATTGATGTATATGAGGGTTACACGGAGACGTAGAGGCCAACTCGCCAGGAATGTGGTCAAATATTACCGCCGATATGTTAGGTTGGGTTAGGATAGGCTATATTTCATTCTTGAAATATATAAAGGTCCCACGGAGACGTAGAGTCCATCTCGCGAGGAATGACGTCAAATAATACCGCCGAGACGATAGGTTGGGTTAGGATAGGTTATATTTCGTTATTGAAGTATATAAAGGTCCCACGGAGACGTAGAGGCTAACTCGCCAGGTATGTTGTCAAATATTACCGCCGAGATGATAGGTTGGGTTAGGTTACGCTATATTACGTTATTGATGTATATGAGGGTTACACGGAGACGTAGAGGCCAACTCACCAGGAATGTGGTCAAATATTACCGCCGAGATGATAGGTTGGGTTAGGTTACTTTATATTACGTTATTGATGTATATGAGGGTTACACGGAGACGTAGAGGCCAACTCGCCAGGAATGTGTTCAAATATTACCGCCGAGATGTTACGTTGGGTTAGCCTAGCTTATATTATGTTATTGATGTATATAAAGGTCCCACGGAGACGTAGAGGCCAACTCGCCAGGAACGTTGTCAAATATTACTTCCGACATGTTAGGTTGGGTTAGGTTAGGTTATATTACGTTATTGATGTATATAAAGGTTCCACGGAGACGTAGAGGCCATCTCGCCAGGAATTATGTCAAATATTACCGCCGAGGTGATAGGTTGGTTTAGGTTAGGTTATATTTCGTTATTGATGTATACGAAGGTTCCACGGAGACGTAGAGGCCAACTCGCCAGGAATGAAGTCAAATATTACCGCCGAGATGATAGGTTGGGTTAGGTTACGTTATATTACGTTATTGATGTATATGAGGGTTACACGGAGACGGAGAGGCTAACTCGCCAGGTATGCTATCAAATATTACCGCCGAGATGATAGGTTGGGTTAGGTTACGTTATATTGCGTTATTGATGTATATGAGGGTTACACGGAGACGTAGAGGCCAACTCGCCAGGAACGTTGTCAAATATTACTTCCGACATGTTAGGTTGGGTTAGGTTAGGTTATATTACGTTATTGATGTATATAAAGGTTCCACGGAGACGTAGAGGCCATCTCGCCAGGAATTATGTTAAATATTACCGCCGAGATGATAGGTTGGTTTAGGTTAGGTTATATTTCGTTATTGATGTATACGAAGGTTCCACGGAGACGTAGAGGCCAACTCACCAGGAATGTGGTCGAATATTACCGCCGAGATGTTACGTTGGGTTAGGTTAGGTTATATTACGTTATTGATGTATATAAAGGTCCCACGGAGACGTAGAAGCCAACTCGCCAGGAATGTTTTCAAATATTACCGCCGAAATGTTAGGTTGGGTTAGGATAGGCTACATTTCATTCTTGAAATATATAAAGGTCCCACGGAGACGTAGAGTCCATCTCGCGAGGTATGACGTCAAATAATACCGCCGAGATGATAGGTTGGGTTAGGATAGGTTATATTTCGTTATTGAAGTATATAAAGGTCCCACGGAGACGTAGAGGCTAACTCGCCAGGTATGTTGTCAAATATTACCGCCGAGATGATAGGTTGGGTTAGGTTACGCTATATTACGTTATTGATGTATATGAGGGTTACACGGAGACGTAGAGGCCAACTCACCAGGAATGTGGTCAAATATTACCGCCGAGATGATAGGTTGGGTTAGGTTACTTTATATTACGTTATTGATGTATATGAGGGTTACACGGAGACGTAGAGGCCAACTCGCCAGGAATGTGGTCAAATATTACCGCCGAGATGTTACGTTGGGTTAGCCTAGCTTATATTATGTTATTGATGTATATAAAGGTCCCACGGAGACGTAGAGGCCAACTCGCCAGGAACGTTGTCAAATATTACTTCCGACATGTTAGGTTGGGTTAGGTTAGGTTATATTACGTTATTGATGTATATAAAGGTTCCACGGAGACGTAGAGGCCATCTCGCCAGGAATTATGTCAAATATTACCGCCGAGATGATAGGTTGGTTTAGGTTAGGTTATATTTCGTTATTGATGTATACGAAGGTTCCACGGAGACGTAGAGGCCAACTCGCCAGGAATGAAGTCAAATATTACCGCCGAGATGATAGGTTGGGTTAGGTTACGTTATATTACGTTATTGATGTATATGAGGGTTACACGGAGACGTAGAGGCTAACTCGCCAGGTATGCTATCAAATATTACCGCCGAGATGATAGGTTGGGTTAGGTTACGTTATATTGCGTTATTGATGTATATGAGGGTTACACGGAGACGTAGAGGCCAACTCGCCAGGAACGTTGTCAAATATTACTTCCGACATGTTAGGTTGGGTTAGGTTAGGTTATATTACGTTATTGATGTATATAAAGGTTCCACGGAGACGTAGAGGCCATCTCGCCAGGAATTATGTTAAATATTACCGCCGAGATGATAGGTTGGTTTAGGTTTGGTTATATTTCGTTATTGATGTATACGAAGGTTCCACGGAGACGTAGAGGCCAACTCGCCAGGAATGAAGTCAAATATGACCGCCGAGATGATAGGTTGGGTTAGGTTACGTTATATTACGTCATTGATATATATGAGGGTTACACGCAGACGTAGAGGCTAACTCGCCAGGTATGCTATCAAATATTACCGCCGAGATGATAGGTTGGGTTAGGTTACGTTATATTACGTTATTGATGTATATGAGGGTTACACGGAGACGTAGAGGCCAACACACCAGGAATGTGGTCGAATATTACCGCCGAGATGTTACGTTGGGTTAGGTTAGGTTATATTACGTTATTGATGTATATAAAGGTCCCACGGAGACGTAGAAGCCAACTCGCCAGGAATGTTTTCAAATATTACCGCCGAAATGTTAGGTTGGGTTAGGATAGGCTATATTTCATTCTTGAAATATATAAAGGTCCCACGGAGACGTAGAGTCCATCTCGCGAGGAATGACGTCAAATAATACCGCCGAGATGATAGGTTGGGTTAGGATAGGTTATATTTCGTTATTGAAGTATATAAAGGTCCCACGGAGACGTAGAGGCTAACTCGCCAGGTATGTTGTCAAATATTACCGCCGAGATGATAGGTTGGGTTAGGTTACGCTATATTACGTTATTGATGTATATGAGGTTTACACGGAGACGTAGAGGCCAACTCACCAGGAATGTGGTCAAATATTACCACCGAGATGATAGGTTGGGTTAGGTTACTTTATATTACGTTATTGATGTATATGAGGGTTACACGGAGACGTAGAGGCCAACTCGCCAGGAATGTGGTCAAATATTACCGCCGAGATGTTACGTTGGGTTAGCCTAGCTTATATTATGTTATTGATGTATATAAAGGTTCCACGGAGACGTAGAGGCCAACTCGCCAGGAATGAAGTCAAATATGACCGCCGAGATGATAGGTTGGGTTAGGTTACGTTATATTACGTTATTGATGTATATGAGGGTTACACGCAGACGTAGAGGCTAACTCACCAGGAATGTGGTCGAATATTACCGCCGAGATGATACGTTGGGTTAGGTTAGGTTATATTACGTTATTGATGTATATAAAGGTCCCACGGAGACGTAGAGTCCATCTCGCGAGGAATGACGTCAAATAATACCGCCGAGACGATAGGTTGGGTTAGGATAGGTTATATTTCGTTATTGATGTATATGAGGGTTACACGGAGACGTAGAGGCCAACTCACCAGGAATGTGGTCAAATATTACCGCCGAGATGATAGGTTGGGTTAGGTTACTTTATATTACGTTATTGATGTATATGAGGGTTACACGGAGACGTAGAGGCCAACTCGCCAGGAATGTGGTCAAATATTACCGCCGAGATGTTACGTTGGGTTAGCCTAGCTTATATTATGTTATTGATGTATATAAAGGTCCCACGGAGACGTAGAGGCCAACTCGCCAGGAACGTTGTCAAATATTACTTCCGACATGTTAGGTTGGGTTAGGTTAGGTTATATTACGTTATTGATGTATATAAAGGTTCCACGGAGACGTAGAGGCCATCTCGCCAGGAATTATGTCAAATATTACCGCCGAGGTGATAGGTTGGTTTAGGTTAGGTTATATTTCGTTATTGATGTATACGAAGGTTCCACGGAGACGTAGAGGCCAACTCGCCAGGAATGAAGTCAAATATTACCGCCGAGATGATAGGTTGGGTTAGGTTACGTTATATTACGTTATTGATGTATATGAGGGTTACACGGAGACGGAGAGGCTAACTCGCCAGGTATGCTATCAAATATTACCGCCGAAATGTTAGGTTGGGTTAGGATAGGCTACATTTCATTCTTGAAATATATAAAGGTCCCACGGAGACGTAGAGTCCATCTCGCGAGGTATGACGTCAAATAATACCGCCGAGATGATAGGTTGGGTTAGGATAGGTTATATTTCGTTATTGAAGTATATAAAGGTCCCACGGAGACGTAGAGGCTAACTCGCCAGGTATGTTGTCAAATATTACCGCCGAGATGATAGGTTGGGTTAGGTTACGCTATATTACGTTATTGATGTATATGAGGGTTACACGGAGACGTAGAGGCCAACTCACCAGGAATGTGGTCAAATATTACCGCCGAGATGATAGGTTGGGTTAGGTTACTTTATATTACGTTATTGATGTATATGAGGGTTACACGGAGACGTAGAGGCCAACTCGCCAGGAATGTGGTCAAATATTACCGCCGAGATGTTACGCTGGGTTAGCCTAGCTTATATTATGTTATTGATGTATATAAAGGTCCCACGGAGACGTAGAGGCCAACTCGCCAGGAACGTTGTCAAATATTACTTCCGACATGTTAGGTTGGGTTAGGTTAGGTTATATTACGTTATTGATGTATATAAAGGTTCCACGGAGACGTAGAGGCCATCTCGCCAGGAATTATGTCAAATATTACCGCCGAGATGATAGGTTGGTTTAGGTTAGGTTATATTTCGTTATTGATGTATACGAAGGTTCCACGGAGACGTAGAGGCCAACTCGCCAGGAATGAAGTCAAATATTACCGCCGAGATGATAGGTTGGGTTAGGTTACGTTATATTACGTTATTGATGTATATGAGGGTTACACGGAGACGTAGAGGCTAACTCGCCAGGTATGCTATCAAATATTACCGCCGAGATGATAGGTTGGGTTAGGTTACGTTATATTGCGTTATTGATGTATATGAGGGTTACACGGAGACGTAGAGGCCAACTCGCCAGGAACGTTGTCAAATATTACTTCCGACATGTTAGGTTGGGTTAGGTTAGGTTATATTACGTTATTGATGTATATAAAGGTTCCACGGAGACGTAGAGGCCATCTCGCCAGGAATTATGTTAAATATTACCGCCGAGATGATAGGTTGGTTTAGGTTTGGTTATATTTCGTTATTGATGTATACGAAGGTTCCACGGAGACGTAGAGGCCAACTCGCCAGGAATGAAGTCAAATATGACCGCCGAGATGATAGGTTGGGTTAGGTTACGTTATATTACGTTATTGATATATATGAGGGTTACACGCAGACGTAGAGGCTAACTCGCCAGGTATGCTATCAAATATTACCGCCGAGATGATAGGTTGGGTTAGGTTACGTTATATTACGTTATTGATGTATATGAGGGTTACACGGAGACGTAGAGGCCAACACACCAGGAATGTGGTCGAATATTACCGCCGAGATGTTACGTTGGGTTAGGTTAGGTTATATTACGTTATTGATGTATATAAAGGTCCCACGGAGACGTAGAAGCCAACTCGCCAGGAATGTTTTCAAATATTACCGCCGAAATGTTAGGTTGGGTTAGGATAGGCTATATTTCATTCTTGAAATATATAAAGGTCCCACGGAGACGTAGAGTCCATCTCGCGAGGAATGACGTCAAATAATACCGCCGAGATGATAGGTTGGGTTAGGATAGGTTATATTTCGTTATTGAAGTATATAAAGGTCCCACGGAGACGTAGAGGCTAACTCGCCAGGTATGTTGTCAAATATTACCGCCGAGATGATAGGTTGGGTTAGGTTACGCTATATTACGTTATTGATGTATATGAGGTTTACACGGAGACGTAGAGGCCAACTCACCAGGAATGTGGTCAAATATTACCACCGAGATGATAGGTTGGGTTAGGTTACTTTATATTACGTTATTGATGTATATGAGGGTTACACGGAGACGTAGAGGCCAACTCGCCAGGAATGTGGTCAAATATTACCGCCGAGATGTTACGTTGGGTTAGCCTAGCTTATATTATGTTATTGATGTATATAAAGGTTCCACGGAGACGTAGAGGCCAACTCGCCAGGAATGAAGTCAAATATGACCGCCGAGATGATAGGTTGGGTTAGGTTACGTTATATTACGTTATTGATGTATATGAGGGTTACACGCAGACGTAGAGGCTAACTCACCAGGAATGTGGTCGAATATTACCGCCGAGATGTTACGTTGGGTTAGGTTAGGTTATATTACGTTATTGATGTATATAAAGGTCCCACGGAGACGTAGAGTCCATCTCGCGAGGAATGACGTCAAATAATACCGCCGAGACGATAGGTTGGGTTAGGATAGGTTATATTTCGTTATTGATGTATATGAGGGTTACACGGAGACGTAGAGGCCAACTCACCAGGAATGTGGTCAAATATTACCGCCGAGATGATAGGTTGGGTTAGGTTACTTTATATTACGTTATTGATGTATATGAGGGTTACACGGAGACGTAGAGGCCAACTCGCCAGGAATGTGGTCAAATATTACCGCCGAGATGTTACGTTGGGTTAGCCTAGCTTATATTATGTTATTGATGTATATAAAGGTCCCACGGAGACGTAGAGGCCAACTCGCCAGGAACGTTGTCAAATATTACTTCCGACATGTTAGGTTGGGTTAGGTTAGGTTATATTACGTTATTGATGTATATAAAGGTTCCACGGAGACGTAGAGGCCATCTCGCCAGGAATTATGTCAAATATTACCGCCGAGGTGATAGGTTGGTTTAGGTTAGGTTATATTTCGTTATTGATGTATACGAAGGTTCCACGTAGACGTAGAGGCCAACTCACCAGGAATGTGGTCGAATATTACCGCCGAGATGATAGGTTGGGTTAGGTTACGTTATATTACGTTATTGATGTATATGAGGGTTACACGGAGACGGAGAGGCTAACTCGCCAGGTATGCTATCAAATATTACCGCCGAAATGTTAGGTTGGGTTAGGATAGGCTACATTTCATTCTTGAAATATATAAAGGTCCCACGGAGACGTAGAGTCCATCTCGCGAGGTATGACGTCAAATAATACCGCCGAGATGATAGGTTGGGTTAGGATAGGTTATATTTCGTTATTGAAGTATATAAAGGTCCCACGGAGACGTAGAGGCTAACTCGCCAGGTATGTTGTCAAATATTACCGCCGAGATGATAGGTTGGGTTAGGTTACGCTATATTACGTTATTGATGTATATGAGGGTTACACGGAGACGTAGAGGCCAACTCACCAGGAATGTGGTCAAATATTACCGCCGAGATGATAGGTTGGGTTAGGTTACTTTATATTACGTTATTGATGTATATGAGGGTTACACGGAGACGTAGAGGCCAACTCGCCAGGAATGTGTTCAAATATTACCGCCGAGATGTTACGTTGGGTTAGCCTAGCTTATATTATGTTATTGATGTATATAAAGGTCCCACGGAGACGTAGAGGCCAACTCGCCAGGAACGTTGTCAAATATTACTTCCGACATGTTAGGTTGGGTTAGGTTAGGTTATATTACGTTATTGATGTATATAAAGGTTCCACGGAGACGTAGAGGCCATCTCGCCAGGAATTATGTCAAATATTACCGCCGAGGTGATAGGTTGGTTTAGGTTAGGTTATATTTCGTTATTGATGTATACGAAGGTTCCACGGAGACGTAGAGGCCAACTCGCCAGGAATGAAGTCAAATATTACCGCCGAGATGATAGGTTGGGTTAGGTTACGTTATATTACGTTATTGATGTATATGAGGGTTACACGGAGACGGAGAGGCTAACTCGCCAGGTATGCTATCAAATATTACCGCCGAGATGATAGGTTGGGTTAGGTTACGTTATATTGCGTTATTGATGTATATGAGGGTTACACGGAGACGTAGAGGCCAACTCGCCAGGAACGTTGTCAAATATTACTTCCGACATGTTAGGTTGGGTTAGGTTAGGTTATATTACGTTATTGATGTATATAAAGGTTCCACGGAGACGTAGAGGCCATCTCGCCAGGAATTATGTTAAATATTACCGCCGAGATGATAGGTTGGTTTAGGTTAGGTTATATTTCGTTATTGATGTATACGAAGGTTCCACGGAGACGTAGAGGCCAACTCACCAGGAATGTGGTCGAATATTACCGCCGAGATGTTACGTTGGGTTAGGTTAGGTTATATTACGTTATTGATGTATATAAAGGTCCCACGGAGACGTAGAAGCCAACTCGCCAGGAATGTTTTCAAATATTACCGCCGAAATGTTAGGTTGGGTTAGGATAGGCTACATTTCATTCTTGAAATATATAAAGGTCCCACGGAGACGTAGAGTCCATCTCGCGAGGTATGACGTCAAATAATACCGCCGAGATGATAGGTTGGGTTAGGATAGGTTATATTTCGTTATTGAAGTATATAAAGGTCCCACGGAGACGTAGAGGCTAACTCGCCAGGTATGTTGTCAAATATTACCGCCGAGATGATAGGTTGGGTTAGGTTACGCTATATTACGTTATTGATGTATATGAGGGTTACACGGAGACGTAGAGGCCAACTCACCAGGAATGTGGTCAAATATTACCGCCGAGATGATAGGTTGGGTTAGGTTACTTTATATTACGTTATTGATGTATATGAGGGTTACACGGAGACGTAGAGGCCAACTCGCCAGGAATGTGGTCAAATATTACCGCCGAGATGTTACGTTGGGTTAGCCTAGCTTATATTATGTTATTGATGTATATAAAGGTCCCACGGAGACGTAGAGGCCAACTCGCCAGGAACGTTGTCAAATATTACTTCCGACATGTTAGGTTGGGTTAGGTTAGGTTATATTACGTTATTGATGTATATAAAGGTTCCACGGAGACGTAGAGGCCATCTCGCCAGGAATTATGTCAAATATTACCGCCGAGATGATAGGTTGGTTTAGGTTAGGTTATATTTCGTTATTGATGTATACGAAGGTTCCACGGAGACGTAGAGGCCAACTCGCCAGGAATGAAGTCAAATATTACCGCCGAGATGATAGGTTGGGTTAGGTTACGTTATATTACGTTATTGATGTATATGAGGGTTACACGGAGACGTAGAGGCTAACTCGCCAGGTATGCTATCAAATATTACCGCCGAGATGATAGGTTGGGTTAGGTTACGTTATATTGCGTTATTGATGTATATGAGGGTTACACGGAGACGTAGAGGCCAACTCGCCAGGAACGTTGTCAAATATTACTTCCGACATGTTAGGTTGGGTTAGGTTAGGTTATATTACGTTATTGATGTATATAAAGGTTCCACGGAGACGTAGAGGCCATCTCGCCAGGAATTATGTTAAATATTACCGCCGAGATGATAGGTTGGTTTAGGTTTGGTTATATTTCGTTATTGATGTATACGAAGGTTCCACGGAGACGTAGAGGCCAACTCGCCAGGAATGAAGTCAAATATGACCGCCGAGATGATAGGTTGGGTTAGGTTACGTTATATTACGTCATTGATATATATGAGGGTTACACGCAGACGTAGAGGCTAACTCGCCAGGTATGCTATCAAATATTACCGCCGAGATGATAGGTTGGGTTAGGTTACGTTATATTACGTTATTGATGTATATGAGGGTTACACGGAGACGTAGAGGCCAACACACCAGGAATGTGGTCGAATATTACCGCCGAGATGTTACGTTGGGTTAGGTTAGGTTATATTACGTTATTGATGTATATAAAGGTCCCACGGAGACGTAGAAGCCAACTCGCCAGGAATGTTTTCAAATATTACCGCCGAAATGTTAGGTTGGGTTAGGATAGGCTACATTTCATTCTTGAAATATATAAAGGTCCCACGGAGACGTAGAGTCCATCTCGCGAGGTATGACGTCAAATAATACCGCCGAGATGATAGGTTGGGTTAGGATAGGTTATATTTCGTTATTGAAGTATATAAAGGTCCCACGGAGACGTAGAGGCTAACTCGCCAGGTATGTTGTCAAATATTACCGCCGAGATGATAGGTTGGGTTAGGTTACGCTATATTACGTTATTGATGTATATGAGGGTTACACGGAGACGTAGAGGCCAACTCACCAGGAATGTGGTCAAATATTACCGCCGAGATGATAGGTTGGGTTAGGTTACTTTATATTACGTTATTGATGTATATGAGGGTTACACGGAGACGTAGAGGCCAACTCGCCAGGAATGTGGTCAAATATTACCGCCGAGATGTTACGTTGGGTTAGCCTAGCTTATATTATGTTATTGATGTATATAAAGGTCCCACGGAGACGTAGAGGCCAACTCGCCAGGAACGTTGTCAAATATTACTTCCGACATGTTAGGTTGGGTTAGGTTAGGTTATATTACGTTATTGATGTATATAAAGGTTCCACGGAGACGTAGAGGCCATCTCGCCAGGAATTATGTCAAATATTACCGCCGAGATGATAGGTTGGTTTAGGTTAGGTTATATTTCGTTATTGATGTATACGAAGGTTCCACGGAGACGTAGAGGCCAACTCGCCAGGAATGAAGTCAAATATTACCGCCGAGATGATAGGTTGGGTTAGGTTACGTTATATTACGTTATTGATGTATATGAGGGTTACACGGAGACGTAGAGGCTAACTCGCCAGGTATGCTATCAAATATTACCGCCGAGATGATAGGTTGGGTTAGGTTACGTTATATTGCGTTATTGATGTATATGAGGGTTACACGGAGACGTAGAGGCCAACTCGCCAGGAACGTTGTCAAATATTACTTCCGACATGTTAGGTTGGGTTAGGTTAGGTTATATTACGTTATTGATGTATATAAAGGTTCCACGGAGACGTAGAGGCCATCTCGCCAGGAATTATGTTAAATATTACCGCCGAGATGATAGGTTGGTTTAGGTTTGGTTATATTTCGTTATTGATGTATACGAAGGTTCCACGGAGACGTAGAGGCCAACTCGCCAGGAATGAAGTCAAATATGACCGCCGAGATGATAGGTTGGGTTAGGTTACGTTATATTACGTCATTGATATATATGAGGGTTACACGCAGACGTAGAGGCTAACTCGCCAGGTATGCTATCAAATATTACCGCCGAGATGATAGGTTGGGTTAGGTTACGTTATATTACGTTATTGATGTATATGAGGGTTACACGGAGACGTAGAGGCCAACACACCAGGAATGTGGTCGAATATTACCGCCGAGATGTTACGTTGGGTTAGGTTAGGTTATATTACGTTATTGATGTATATAAAGGTCCCACGGAGACGTAGAAGCCAACTCGCCAGGAATGTTTTCAAATATTACCGCCGAAATGTTAGGTTGGGTTAGGATAGGCTATATTTCATTCTTGAAATATATAAAGGTCCCACGGAGACGTAGAGTCCATCTCGCGAGGAATGACGTCAAATAATACCGCCGAGATGATAGGTTGGGTTAGGATAGGTTATATTTCGTTATTGAAGTATATAAAGGTCCCACGGAGACGTAGAGGCTAACTCGCCAGGTATGTTGTCAAATATTACCGCCGAGATGATAGGTTGGGTTAGGTTACGCTATATTACGTTATTGATGTATATGAGGTTTACACGGAGACGTAGAGGCCAACTCACCAGGAATGTGGTCAAATATTACCACCGAGATGATAGGTTGGGTTAGGTTACTTTATATTACGTTATTGATGTATATGAGGGTTACACGGAGACGTAGAGGCCAACTCGCCAGGAATGTGGTCAAATATTACCGCCGAGATGTTACGTTGGGTTAGCCTAGCTTATATTATGTTATTGATGTATATAAAGGTTCCACGGAGACGTAGAGGCCAACTCGCCAGGAATGAAGTCAAATATGACCGCCGAGATGATAGGTTGGGTTAGGTTACGTTATATTACGTTATTGATGTATATGAGGGTTACACGCAGACGTAGAGGCTAACTCACCAGGAATGTGGTCGAATATTACCGCCGAGATGTTACGTTGGGTTAGGTTAGGTTATATTACGTTATTGATGTATATAAAGGTCCCACGGAGACGTAGAGTCCATCTCGCGAGGAATGACGTCAAATAATACCGCCGAGACGATAGGTTGGGTTAGGATAGGTTATATTTCGTTATTGATGTATATGAGGGTTACACGGAGACGTAGAGGCCAACTCACCAGGAATGTGGTCAAATATTACCGCCGAGATGATAGGTTGGGTTAGGTTACTTTATATTACGTTATTGATGTATATGAGGGTTACACGGAGACGTAGAGGCCAACTCGCCAGGAATGTGGTCAAATATTACCGCCGAGATGTTACGTTGGGTTAGCCTAGCTTATATTATGTTATTGATGTATATAAAGGTCCCACGGAGACGTAGAGGCCAACTCGCCAGGAACGTTGTCAAATATTACTTCCGACATGTTAGGTTGGGTTAGGTTAGGTTATATTACGTTATTGATGTATATAAAGGTTCCACGGAGACGTAGAGGCCATCTCGCCAGGAATTATGTCAAATATTACCGCCGAGGTGATAGGTTGGTTTAGGTTAGGTTATATTTCGTTATTGATGTATACGAAGGTTCCACGTAGACGTAGAGGCCAACTCACCAGGAATGTGGTCGAATATTACCGCCGAGATGATAGGTTGGGTTAGGTTACGTTATATTACGTTATTGATGTATATGAGGGTTACACGGAGACGGAGAGGCTAACTCGCCAGGTATGCTATCAAATATTACCGCCGAAATGTTAGGTTGGGTTAGGATAGGCTACATTTCATTCTTGAAATATATAAAGGTCCCACGGAGACGTAGAGTCCATCTCGCGAGGTATGACGTCAAATAATACCGCCGAGATGATAGGTTGGGTTAGGATAGGTTATATTTCGTTATTGAAGTATATAAAGGTCCCACGGAGACGTAGAGGCTAACTCGCCAGGTATGTTGTCAAATATTACCGCCGAGATGATAGGTTGGGTTAGGTTACGCTATATTACGTTATTGATGTATATGAGGGTTACACGGAGACGTAGAGGCCAACTCACCAGGAATGTGGTCAAATATTACCGCCGAGATGATAGGTTGGGTTAGGTTACTTTATATTACGTTATTGATGTATATGAGGGTTACACGGAGACGTAGAGGCCAACTCGCCAGGAATGTGTTCAAATATTACCGCCGAGATGTTACGTTGGGTTAGCCTAGCTTATATTATGTTATTGATGTATATAAAGGTCCCACGGAGACGTAGAGGCCAACTCGCCAGGAACGTTGTCAAATATTACTTCCGACATGTTAGGTTGGGTTAGGTTAGGTTATATTACGTTATTGATGTATATAAAGGTTCCACGGAGACGTAGAGGCCATCTCGCCAGGAATTATGTCAAATATTACCGCCGAGGTGATAGGTTGGTTTAGGTTAGGTTATATTTCGTTATTGATGTATACGAAGGTTCCACGGAGACGTAGAGGCCAACTCGCCAGGAATGAAGTCAAATATTACCGCCGAGATGATAGGTTGGGTTAGGTTACGTTATATTACGTTATTGATGTATATGAGGGTTACACGGAGACGGAGAGGCTAACTCGCCAGGTATGCTATCAAATATTACCGCCGAGATGATAGGTTGGGTTAGGTTACGTTATATTGCGTTATTGATGTATATGAGGGTTACACGGAGACGTAGAGGCCAACTCGCCAGGAACGTTGTCAAATATTACTTCCGACATGTTAGGTTGGGTTAGGTTAGGTTATATTACGTTATTGATGTATATAAAGGTTCCACGGAGACGTAGAGGCCATCTCGCCAGGAATTATGTTAAATATTACCGCCGAGATGATAGGTTGGTTTAGGTTAGGTTATATTTCGTTATTGATGTATACGAAGGTTCCACGGAGACGTAGAGGCCAACTCACCAGGAATGTGGTCGAATATTACCGCCGAGATGTTACGTTGGGTTAGGTTAGGTTATATTACGTTATTGATGTATATAAAGGTCCCACGGAGACGTAGAAGCCAACTCGCCAGGAATGTTTTCAAATATTACCGCCGAAATGTTAGGTTGGGTTAGGATAGGCTACATTTCATTCTTGAAATATATAAAGGTCCCACGGAGACGTAGAGTCCATCTCGCGAGGTATGACGTCAAATAATACCGCCGAGATGATAGGTTGGGTTAGGATAGGTTATATTTCGTTATTGAAGTATATAAAGGTCCCACGGAGACGTAGAGGCTAACTCGCCAGGTATGTTGTCAAATATTACCGCCGAGATGATAGGTTGGGTTAGGTTACGCTATATTACGTTATTGATGTATATGAGGGTTACACGGAGACGTAGAGGCCAACTCACCAGGAATGTGGTCAAATATTACCGCCGAGATGATAGGTTGGGTTAGGTTACTTTATATTACGTTATTGATGTATATGAGGGTTACACGGAGACGTAGAGGCCAACTCGCCAGGAATGTGGTCAAATATTACCGCCGAGATGTTACGTTGGGTTAGCCTAGCTTATATTATGTTATTGATGTATATAAAGGTCCCACGGAGACGTAGAGGCCAACTCGCCAGGAACGTTGTCAAATATTACTTCCGACATGTTAGGTTGGGTTAGGTTAGGTTATATTACGTTATTGATGTATATAAAGGTTCCACGGAGACGTAGAGGCCATCTCGCCAGGAATTATGTCAAATATTACCGCCGAGATGATAGGTTGGTTTAGGTTAGGTTATATTTCGTTATTGATGTATACGAAGGTTCCACGGAGACGTAGAGGCCAACTCGCCAGGAATGAAGTCAAATATTACCGCCGAGATGATAGGTTGGGTTAGGTTACGTTATATTACGTTATTGATGTATATGAGGGTTACACGGAGACGTAGAGGGCTAACTCGCCAGGTATGCTATCAAATATTACCGCCGAGATGATAGGTTGGGTTAGGTTACGTTATATTGCGTTATTGATGTATATGAGGGTTACACGGAGACGTAGAGGCCAACTCGCCAGGAACGTTGTCAAATATTACTTCCGACATGTTAGGTTGGGTTAGGTTAGGTTTATATTACGTTATTGATGTATATAAAGGTTCCACGGAGACGTAGAGGCCATCTCGCCAGGAATTATGTTAAATATTACCGCCGAGATGATAGGTTGGGTTAGGTTTGGTTATATTTCGTTATTGATGTATACGAAGGTTCCACGGAGACGTAGAGGCCAACTCGCCAGAATGAAGTCAAATATGACCGCCGAGATGATAGGTTGGGTTAGGTTACGTTATATTACGTCATTGATATATATGAGGGTTACACGCAGACGTAGAGGCTAACTCGCCAGGTATGCTATCAAATATTACCGCGAGATGATAGGTTGGGTTAGGTTACGTTATATTACGTTATTGATGTATATGAGGGTTACACGGAGACGTAGAGGCCAACACACCAGGAATGTGGTCGAATATTACCGCCGAGATGTTACGTTGGGTTAGGTTAGGTTATATTACGTTATTGATGTATATAAAGGTCCCACGGAGACGTAGAAGCCAACTCGCCAGGAATGTTTTCAAATATTACCGCCGAAATGTTAGGTTGGGTTGGATAGGCTACATTTCATTCTTGAAATATATAAAGGTCCCACGGAGACGTAGAGTTCCATCTCGCGAGGTATGACGTCAATATATACCGCCGAGATGATAGGTTGGGTTAGGATAGGTTATATTTCGTTATTGAAGTATATAAAGGTCCCACGGAGACGTAGAGGCTAACTCGCCAGGTATGTTGTCAAATATTACCGCCGAGATGATAGGTTGGGTTAGGTTACGCTATATTACGTTATTGATGTATATGAGGGTTACACGGAGACGTAGAGGCCAACTTCACCAGGAATGTGGTCAAATATTACCGCCGAGATGATAGGTTGGGTTAGGTTACTTTATATTACGTTATTGATGTATATGAGGGTTACACGGAGACGTAGAGGCCAACTCGCCAGGAATGTGGTCAAATATTACCGCCGAGATGTTACGTTGGTTAGCCTAGCTTATATTATGTTATTGATGTATATAAAGGTCCCACCGGAGACGTAGAGGCCAACTCGCCAGGAACGTTGTCAAATATTACTTCCGACATGTTAGGTTGGGTTAGGTTAGGTTATATTACGTTATTGATGTATATAAAGGTTCCACGGAGACGTAGAGGCCATCTCGCAGGAATTATGTCAAATATTACCGCCGAGATGATAGGTTTGGTTTAGGTTAGGTTATATTTCGTTATTGATGTATACGAAGGTTCCACGGAGACGTAGAGGCCAACTCGCCAGGAATGAAGTCAAATATTACCGCCGAGATGATAGGTTGGGTTAGGTTACGTTATATTACGTTATTGATGTATATGAGGGTTACACGGAGACGTAGAGGGCTAACTCGCCAGGTATGCTATCAAATATTACCGCCGAGATGATAGGTTGGGGTTAGGTTACGTTATATTGCGTTATTGATGTATATGAGGGTTACACGGAGACGTAGAGGCCAACTCGCCAGGAACGTTGTCAAATATTACTTCCTGACATGTTAGGTTGGGTTAGGTTGAGGTTATATTACGTTATTGATGTATATAAAGGTTCCACGGAGACGTAGAGGCCATCTCGCCAGGGAATTATGTTAAAATATTACGCCGAGATGATAGGTTGGTTTAGGTTTGGTTATATTTCGTTATTGATGTATACGAAGGTTCCACGGAGACGTAGAGGCCAACTCGCCAGGAATGAAGTCAAATATGACCGCCGAGATGATAGGTTGGGTTAGGTTACGTTATATTACGTCCTTGATATATATGAGGTTACACGCAGACGTAGAGGCTAACTCGCCAGGTATGCTATCAAATATACCGCCGAGATGATAGGTTGGGTTAGGTTACGTTATATTACGTTATTGATGTATATGAGGGTTACACGGAGACGTAGAGGCCAACACACCAGGAATGTGGTCGAATATTACCGCCGAGATGTTACGTTGGGTTAGGTAGGTTATATTACGTTATTGATGTATATAAAGGTCCCACGGAGACGTAGAAGCCAACTCGCCAGGAATGTTTTCAAATATTACCGCCGAAATGTTAGGTTGGGTTAGGATAGGCTATATTTCATTCTTGAATTATATAAAGGTCCCACGGAGACGTAGAGTCCATCTCGCGAGGAATGACGTCAAATAATACCGCCGAGATGATAGGTTGGGTTAGGATAGGTTATATTTCGTTATTGAAGTATATAAAGGGTCCCACGGAGACGTAGAGGCTAACTCGCCAGGTATGTTGTCAATATTACCGCCGAGATGATAGGTTGGGTTAGTTACGCTATATTACGTTATTGATGTATATGAGGTTTACACGGAGAGCGTAGAGGCCAACTCACCAGGAATGTGGTCAAATATTACCACCGAGATGATAGGTTGGGTTGGTTACTTTTATTACGTTATTGATGTATATGAGGGTTACACTCTGAGATAGCGCGT
>CAXAJV010001074.1:870200-957200 GCA_963969225.1 Xylocopa violacea | reverse complement strand
GTTATTGATGTATATGAAGGTCAAACGGAGACGTAGAGGCCAACTCGCCAGGAATGTTGTCAAATATTACCGCCGAGATGTTAGGTTGGGTGAGGTTAGGTTATATTCCGTTATTGATGTATATAAATGTCCGACGGAGACTTAGAGGCCAACTCGCCAGGAATGTTGTCAAATCTTACCGCCGAGATGTTAGGTTGGGTTAGGTTAGCTTGTATTACGTTATTGATGTATATGAAGGTCAAACGGAGACGTAGAGGCCAACTCGCCAGCAATGTTGTCAAATATTACCGCCGAGATGTTAGGTAGGGTGAGGTTAGGTTATATTACGTTAGTGATGTACATGAAGGTCAAACGGAAACGTAGAGGCCAACTCGCCAGGAATGTTGTCAAATATTGTCGCCGAGATGTTAGGTTGGGTTAGGTTAGGTCATATTACGTTATTGATGTATATAAAGGTCCCACGGGGACGTAGATGCCAAGAAGCCAGGAATGTGGTCAAATATTACCACCGAGATGTTAGATTGGGTTAGGCGAGCTTATATTATGTTATTGATGTATATAAAGTTCCCACGGAGACGTAGAGGCAAACTCGCCAGGAATGTTGTCAAATATTACCGCCGAGATGTTAGGTTGGGTTAGGTTAGCTTATATTACGTTATTGATGTATATGAAGGTCAAACGGGGACGTAGAGGCCAACTCGCCAGGAATGTTGTCAAATATTGTAGCCGAGATGTTAGGTTGGGTTAGGTTAGGTTATATTACGTTATTGATGTATATAAAGGTCCCACGGAGACGTAGAGGCCAACTCGCCAGGAATGTTGTCAAATCTTACCGTCGAGATGTTAGGTTGGGTTAGGTTAGGTTATATTACGTTATTGATGTATATGAAGGTCAAACGGAGACGTAGAGGCCAACTCGCCAGGAATGTTGTCAAATATTACCGCCGAGATGTTAGGTTGGGTTAGGTTAGGTTATATTACGTTATTGATGTATATGAAGGTCAAACGGGGACGTAGAGGCCAACTCGCCAGGAATGTTGTCAAATATTGTAGCCGAGATGTTAGCTTGGGTCAGGTTAGGTTATATTACGTTATTGATGTATATAAAGGTCCAACGGAGACGTAGAAGCCAACAAGACAGGAATGTTGTCAAATATTACCGCCGAGATGTTAGATTGGGTTAGGTTAGGTTATATTACGTTATTGATGTATATAAAGGTCCCACGGAGACGTAGAGGCCAACAAGACAGGAATGTCGTCAAGTATTACCGCCGGGACGTTAGATTGGGTTAGGTTAGGTTATATTACGTTATTGACGTATGCAAAGGTCCCACGGAGATGCAGAGGCCAACAAGCCAGGAATGTGATCAAATATTACCGAAGAGATTTTAGATTGGCTTAGGCTAGATTATATTATGTTATTTATGTATATAAAGTTCCCGCGGAGACGTAGATGCCAACAAGCCAGGAATGTGGTCAAATATTACCACCGAGATGTTAGATTGGGTTACGCGAGCTTATATTATGTTATTGATGTATATAAAAGTCCCACGGAGACGTAGAGGCCAACTCGCCAGGAATGTTATCAAATATTACCGCCGAGATGATAGGTTGGGTTAAGTTAGGTGATATTACGTTATTGATGTATATGAAGGTAAAAACGGAGACGTAGAGGCCAACTCGCCAGGAATGTTGTCAAATATTCCCGCCGAGATGTTAGGTTGGGTTAGGTTATGTTATATTCCGTTATTGATGTATATGAAGGTCAAACGGGGACGTAGTGGCCAACTCGCCAGGAATGTTGTCAAATATTGTAGCCGAGATGTTAGATAGGGTTAGGCGAGCTTATATTATGTTATTGATGTATATAAAGGTCCCACGGAGACGTAGAGGCCAACTCGCCAGGAATGTTGTCAAATATTACCGCCGAGATGTTAGGTTGGGTTAGGTTAGCTTATATTACGTTATTGATGTAGATGAAGGTCAAACGGGGACGTAGAGGCCAACTCGCCAGGAATATTGTCAAATATTGTAGCCGAGATGTTAGGTTGGGTTAGGTTAGTTTATATTACGTTATTGATGTATATAAAGGTCCCACGGAGACGTAGAGGCCAACTCGCCAGGAATGTTGTCTAATATTAGCGCCGAGATGATAGGTTGTGTTAGGTAAGGTGATATTACGGTATTGATGTACATGAAGGTAAAAACGGAGACGTAGAGGCCAACTCGCCAGGAATGTTGTCAAATATTACCGCCGAGGTGTTAGGTTGGGTTAGGTTAGGTTATATTACGTTATTGATGTATATGAAGGTCAAACGGAGACGTAGAGGCCAACTCGCCAGGAATGTTGTCAAATATTACCGCCGAGATGTTAGGTTGGGTGAGGTTAGGTTATATTCCGTTATTGATGTATATAAATGTCCGACGGAGACTTAGAGGCCAACTCGCCAGGAATGTTGTCAAATCTTACCGCCGAGATGTTAGGTTGGGTTAGGTTAGCTTGTATTACGTTATTGATGTATATGAAGGTCAAACGGAGACGTAGAGGCCAACTCGCCAGCAATGTTGTCAAATATTACCGCCGAGATGTTAGGTAGGGTGAGGTTAGGTTATATTACGTTAGTGATGTACATGAAGGTCAAACGGAAACGTAGAGGCCAACTCGCCAGGAATGTTGTCAAATATTGTCGCCGAGATGTTAGGTTGGGTTAGGTTAGGTCATATTACGTTATTGATGTATATAAAGGTCCCACGGGGACGTAGATGCCAAGAAGCCAGGAATGTGGTCAAATATTACCACCGAGATGTTAGATTGGGTTAGGCGAGCTTATATTATGTTATTGATGTATATAAAGTTCCCACGGAGACGTAGAGGCAAACTCGCCAGGAATGTTGTCAAATATTACCGCCGAGATGTTAGGTTGGGTTAGGTTAGCTTATATTACGTTATTGATGTATATGAAGGTCAAACGGGGACGTAGAGGCCAACTCGCCAGGAATGTTGTCAAATATTGTAGCCGAGATGTTAGGTTGGGTTAGGTTAGGTTATATTACGTTATTGATGTATATAAAGGTCCCACGGAGACGTAGAGGCCAACTCGCCAGGAATGTTGTCAAATCTTACCGTCGAGATGTTAGGTTGGGTTAGGTTAGGTTATATTACGTTATTGATGTATATGAAGGTCAAACGGAGACGTAGAGGCCAACTCGCCAGGAATGTTGTCAAATATTACCGCCGAGATGTTAGGTTGGGTTAGGTTAGGTTATATTACGTTATTGATGTATATGAAGGTCAAACGGGGACGTAGAGGCCAACTCGCCAGGAATGTTGTCAAATATTGTAGCCGAGATGTTAGCTTGGGTCAGGTTAGGTTATATTACGTTATTGATGTATATAAAGGTCCAACGGAGACGTAGAAGCCAACAAGACAGGAATGTTGTCAAATATTACCGCCGAGATGTTAGATTGGGTTAGGTTAGGTTATATTACGTTATTGATGTATATAAAGGTCCCACGGAGACGTAGAGGCCAACAAGACAGGAATGTCGTCAAGTATTACCGCCGGGACGTTAGATTGGGTTAGGTTAGGTTATATTACGTTATTGACGTATGCAAAGGTCCCACGGAGATGCAGAGGCCAACAAGCCAGGAATGTGATCAAATATTACCGAAGAGATTTTAGATTGGCTTAGGCTAGATTATATTATGTTATTTATGTATATAAAGTTCCCGCGGAGACGTAGATGCCAACAAGCCAGGAATGTGGTCAAATATTACCACCGAGATGTTAGATTGGGTTACGCGAGCTTATATTATGTTATTGATGTATATAAAAGTCCCACGGAGACGTAGAGGCCAACTCGCCAGGAATGTTATCAAATATTACCGCCGAGATGATAGGTTGGGTTAAGTTAGGTGATATTACGTTATTGATGTATATGAAGGTAAAAACGGAGACGTAGAGGCCAACTCGCCAGGAATGTTGTCAAATATTCCCGCCGAGATGTTAGGTTGGGTTAGGTTATGTTATATTCCGTTATTGATGTATATGAAGGTCAAACGGGGACGTAGTGGCCAACTCGCCAGGAATGTTGTCAAATATTGTAGCCGAGATGTTAGATAGGGTTAGGCGAGCTTATATTATGTTATTGATGTATATAAAGGTCCCACGGAGACGTAGAGGCCAACTCGCCAGGAATGTTGTCAAATATTACCGCCGAGATGTTAGGTTGGGTTAGGTTAGCTTATATTACGTTATTGATGTAGATGAAGGTCAAACGGGGACGTAGAGGCCAACTCGCCAGGAATATTGTCAAATATTGTAGCCGAGATGTTAGGTTGGGTTAGGTTAGGTTATATTACGTTATTGATGTATATAAAGGTCCCACGGAGACGTAGAGGCCAACAAGACAGGAATGTCGTCAAATATTACCGCCGAGACGTTAGATTGGGTTAGGTTAGGTTATATTACGTTATTGATGTATATGAAGGTCAAACGGGGACGTAGAGGCCAACTCGCCAGGAATGTTGTCAAACATTGTGGCCGAGATGTTAGGTTGGGTTAGGTTAGGTTATATTACGTTATTGATGTATATAAAGGTCCCACGGAGACGTAGAGGCCAACAAGACAGGAATGTCGTCAAATATTACCGCCGAGACGTTAGATTGGGTTAGGTTAGGTGATATTACGTTATTGATGTATATGAAGGTCAAACGGAGACGTAGAGGCCAACTCGCCAGGAATGTTGTCAAATATTGTAGCCGAGATGTTAGGTTGGGTTAGGTTATGTTATATTACGTTATTGATGTATATAAAGGTCCCACGGAGACGTAGAGGCCAACTCGCCAGGAATGTTGTCAAATCTTACCGCCGAGATGTTAGGTTGGGTTAGGTTAGGTTATATTACGTTATTGATGTATATAAAGGTCCCACGGAGACGTAGAGGCCAACAAGACAGGAATGTCGTCAAATATTACCGCCGAGACGTTAGATTGGGTTAGGTTAGGTTATATTACGTTATTGATGTATATGAAGGTCAAACGGGGACGTAGAGGCCAACTCGCCAGGAATGTTGTCAAATATTGTAGCCGAGATGTTAGGTTGGGTTAGGTTAGGTTATATTACGTTATTGATGTATATAAAGGTCCCACGGAGACGTAGAGGCCAACAAGACAGGAATGTCGTCAAATATTACCGCCGAGACGTTAGATTGGGTTAGGTTAGGTGATATTACGTTATTGATGTATATGAAGGTCAAACGGAGACGTAGAGGCCAACTCGCCAGGAATGTTGTCAAATATTGTAGCCGAGATGTTAGGTTGGGTTAGGTTAGGTTATATTACGTTATTGATGTATATGAAGGTCAAACGGGGACGTAGAGGCCAACTCGCCAGGAATGTTGTCAAATATTGTAGCCGAGATGTTAGGTTGGGTTAGGTTAGTTTATATTACGTTATTGATGTATATAAAGGTCCCACGGAGACGTAGAGGTCAACTCGCCAGGAATGTTGTCTAATATTAGCGCCGAGATGATAGGTTGTGTTAGGTAAGGTGATATTACGGTATTGATGTACATGAAGGTAAAAACGGAGACGTAGAGGCCAACTCGCCAGGAATGTTGTCAAATATTACCGCCGAGGTGTTAGGTTGGGTTAGGTTAGGTTATATTACGTTATTGATGTATATGAAGGTCAAACGGGGACGTAGAGGCCAACTCGCCAGGAATGTTGTCAAATATTACCGCCGAGATGTTAGGTTGGGTTAGGTTAGCTTGTATTACGTTATTGATGTATATGAAGGTCAAACGGAGACGTAGAGGCCAACTCGCCAGCAATGTTGTCAAATATTACCGCCGAGATGTTAGGTAGGGTGAGGTTAGGTTATATTACGTTAGTGATGTACATGAAGGTCAAACGGAAACGTAGAGGCCAACTCGCCAGGAATGTTGTCAAATATTGTCGCCGAGATGTTAGGTTGGGTTAGGTTAGGTCATATTACGTTATTGATGTATATAAAGGTCCCACGGGGACGTAGATGCCAAGAAGCCAGGAATGTGGTCAAATATTACCACCGAGATGTTAGATTGGGTTAGGCGAGCTTATATTATGTTATTGATGTATATAAAGTTCCCACGGAGACGTAGAGGCCAACTCGCCAGGAATGTTGTCAAATATTACCGCCGAGATGATAGGTTGGGTTAGGTTAGGTGATATTACGTTATTGATGTATATGAAGGTCAAACGGAGACGTAGATGCCAACAAGCCAGGAATGTGGTCAAATATTACCGTCAAGATGTTAGATTGGGTTAGGCTAGGTTATATTATATTATTGATGTATATAAAGGTCCCACGGAGACGTAGAGGCCAACTCGCCAGGAATGTTGTCAAATATTACCGCCGAGATGATAGGTTGGGTTAGGTTAGGTGATATTACGTTATTGATGTATATGAAGGTCAAACGGAGACGTAGAGGCCAACTCGCCAGGAATGTTGTCAAATCTTACCGCCGAGATGTTAGGTTGGGTTAGGTTAGCTTATATTACGTTATTGTTGTATATGAAGGTCAAACGGAGACGTAGAGGCCAACTCGCCAGGAATGTTGTCAAATATTACCGCCGAGATGTTAGGTTGGGTTAGGTTAGCTTGTATTACGTTATTGATGTATATGAAGGTCAAACGGAGACGTAGAGGCCAACTCGCCAGGAATGTTGTCAAATATTACCGCCGAGATGTTAGGTTGGGTTAGGTTAGCTTATATTACGTTATTGATGTATATGAAGGTCAAACGGGGACGTAGAGGCCAACTCGCCAGGAATATTGTCAAATATTGTAGCCCAGATGTTAGGTTGGGTTAGGTTAGGTTATATTACGTTATTGATGTATATAAAGGTCCCACGGAGACGTAGAGGCCAACAAGACAGGAATGTCGTCAAATATTACCGCCGAGACGTTAGATTGGGTTAGGTTAGGTTATATTACGTTATTGATGTATATGAAGGTCAAACGGGGACGTAGAGGCCAACTCGCCAGGAATGTTGTCAAATATTGTAGCCGAGATGTTAGGTTGGGTTAGGTTAGGTTATATTACGTTATTGATGTATATAAAGGTCCCACGGAGACGTAGAGGCCAACAAGACAGGAATGTCGTCAAATATTACCGCCGAGACGTTAGATTGGGTTAGGTTAGGTGATATTACGTTATTGATGTATATGAAGGTCAAACGGAGACGTAGAGGCCAACTCGCCAGGAATGTTGTCAAATATTGTAGCCGAGATGTTAGGTTGGGTTAGGTTATGTTATATTACGTTATTGATGTATATAAAGGTCCCACGGAGACGTAGAGGCCAACTCGCCAGGAATGTTGTCAAATCTTACCGCCGAGATGTTAGGTTGGGTTAGGTTAGGTTATATTACGTTATTGATGTATATGAAGGTCAAACGGGGACGTAGAGGCCAACTCGCCAGGAATGTTGTCAAATATTGTAGCCGAGATGTTAGGTAGGGTGAGGTTAGGTTATATTACGTTAGTGATGTATATGAAGGTCAAACGGAAACGTAGAGGCCAACTCGCCAGGAATGTTGTCAAATATTGTCGCCGAGATGTTAGGTTGGGTTATGTTAGGTCATATTACGTTATTGATGTATATAAAGGTCCCACGGGGACGTAGATGCCAAGAAGCCAGGAATGTGGTCAAATATTACCACCGAGATGTTAGATTGGGTTAGGCGAGCTTATATTATGTTATTGATGTATATAAAGTTCCCACGGTGACGTAGAGGCCAACTCGCCAGGAATGTTGTCAAATATTACCGCCGAGATGATAGTTTGGGTTAGGTTAGGTGATATTACGTTATTGATGTATGTGAAGGTCAAACGGAGACGTAGAGGCAAACTCGCCAGGAATGTTGTCAAATATTACCGCCGAGATGTTAGGTTGGGTTAGGTTAGCTTATATTAAGTTATTGATGTATATGAAGGTCAAACGGAGACGTAGAGGCCAACTCGCCAGGAATGTTGCCAAATATTACCGCCGAGATGTTAGGTTGGGTTAGGTTAGGTTATATTACGTTATTGATGTATATGAAGGTCAAACGGGGACGTAGAGGCCAACTCGCCAGGAATGTTGTCAAATATTGTAGCCGAGATGTTAGGTTGGGTTAGGTTAGTTTATATTACGTTATTGATGTATATAAAGGTCCCACGGAGACGTAGAGGCCAACTCGCCAGGAATGTTGTCTAATATTAGCACCGAGATGATAGGTTGTGTTAGGTAAGGTGATATTACGGTATTGATGTACATGAAGGTAAAAACGGAGACGTAGAGGCCAACTCGCCAGGAATGTTGTCAAATATTACCGCCGGGGTGTTAGGTTGGGTTAGGTTAGGTTATATTACGTTATTGATGTATATGAAGGTCAAACGGGGACGTAGAGGCCAACTCGCCAGGAATGTTGTCAAATATTACCGCCGAGATGTCAGGTTAGGTTAGGTTAGCTTGTATTACGTTATTGATGTATATGAAGGTCAAACGGAGACGTAGAGGCCAACTCGCCAGGAATGTTGTCAAATATTACCGCCGAGATGTTAGGTTGGGTGAGGTTAGGTTATATTCCGTTATTGATGTATATAAATGTCCGACGGAGACTTAGAGGCCAACTCGCCAGGAATGTTGTCAAATCTTACCGCCGAGATGTTAGGTTGGGTTAGGTTAGCTTGTATTACGTTATTGATGTATATGAAGGTCAAGCGGTGACGTAGAGGCCAACTCGCCAGGAATGTTGTCAAATATTACCGCCGAGATGTTAGGTAGGGTGAGGTTAGGTTATATTACGTTAGTGATGTATATGAAGGTCAAACGGAAACGTAGAGGCCAACTCGCCAGGAATGTTGTCAAATATTGTCGCCGAGATGTTAGGTTGGGTTAGGTTAGGTCATATTACGTTATTGATGTATATAAAGGTCCCACGGGGACGTAGATGCCAAGAAGCCAGGAATGTGGTCAAATATTACCACCGAGATGTTAGATTGGGTTAGGCGAGCTTATATTATGTTATTGATGTATATAAAGTTCCCACGGAGACGTAGAGGCCAACTCGCCAGGAATGTTGTCAAATATTACCGCCGAGATGATAGGTTGGGTTAGGTTAGGTGATATTACGTTATTGATGTATGTGAAGGTTAAACGGAGACGTAGAGGCAAACTCGCCAGGAATGTTGTCAAATATTACCGCCGAGATGTTAGGTTGGGTTAGGTTAGCTTATATTACGTTATTGATGTATATGAAGGTCAAACGGGGACGTAGAGGCCAACTCGCCAGGAATGTTGTCAAATATTGTAGCCGAGATGTTAGGTTGGGTTAGGTTATGTTATATTACGTTATTGATGTATATAAAGGTCCCACGGAGACGTAGAGGCCAACTCGCCAGGAATGTTGTCAAATCTTACCGCCGAGATGTTAGGTTGGGTTAGGTTAGGTTATATTACGTTATTGATGTATATGAAGGTCAAACGGAGACGTAGAAGCCAACTCGCCAGGAATGTTGTCAAATATTACCGCCGAGATGTTAGGTTGGGTTAGGTTAGGTTATATTACGTTATTGATGTATATGAAGGTCAAACGGGGACGTAGAGGCCAACTCGCCAGGAATGTTGTCAAATATTGTAGCCGAGATGTTAGGTAGGGTGAGGTTAGGTTATATTACGTTAGTGATGTATATGAAGGTCAAACGGAAACGTAGAGGCCAACTCGCCAGGAATGTTGTCAAATATTGTCGCCGAGATGTTAGGTTGGGTTATGTTAGGTCATATTACGTTATTGATGTATATAAAGGTCCCACGGGGACGTAGATGCCAAGAAGCCAGGAATGTGGTCAAATATTACCACCGAGATGTTAGATTGGGTTAGGCGAGCTTATATTATGTTATTGATGTATATAAAGTTCCCACGGTGACGTAGAGGCCAACTCGCCAGGAATGTTGTCAAATATTACCGCCGAGATGATAGGTTGGGTTAGGTTAGGTGATATTACGTTATTGATGTATATAAAGGTCCCACGGGGACGTAGAGACCAACTCGCCAGGAATGTTGTCAAATATTACCGCCGAGATGTTAGGTTGGGTGAGGTTAGGTTATATTCCGTTATTGATGTATATAAATGTCCCACGGAGACTTAGAGGCCAACTCGCCAGGAATGTTGTCAAATCTTACCGCCGAGATGTTAGGCTGGGTTAGGTTAGCTTGTATTACGTTATTGATGTATATGAAGGTCAAACGGAGACGTAGAGGACAACTCGCCAGGAGTGTGATCAAATATTACCGCCGAGACGTTAGATTGGGTTAGGTTAGGTGATATTACGTTATTGATGTATATGAAGGTCAAACGGAGACGTAGAGGCCAACTCGCCAGGAATGTTGTCAAATATTGTAGCCGAAATGTTAGGTTGGGTTAGGTTATGTTATATTACGTTATTGATGTATATAAAGGTCCCACGGAGACGTAGAGGCCAACTCGCCAGGAATGTTGTCAAATCTTACCGCCGAGATGTTAGGTTGGGTTAGGTTAGGTTATATTACGTTATTGATGTATATGAAGGTCAAACGGAGACGTAGAGGCCAACTCGCCAGGAATGTTGTCAAATATTACCGCCGAGATGTTAGGTTGGGTTAGGTTAGGTTATATTACGTTATTGATGTATATGAAGGTCAAACGGGGACGTATCGGCCAACTCGCCAGGAATGTTGTCAAATATTGTAGCCGAGATGTTAGCTTGGGTCAGGTTAGGTTATATTACGTTATTGATGTATATAAAGGTCCAACGGAGACGTAGAAGCCAACAAGACAGGAATGTTGTCAAATATTACCGCCGAGATGTTAGATTGGGTTAGGTTAGGTTATATTACGTTATTGACGTATGCAAAGGTCCCACGGAGACGCAGAGGCCAACCAGCCAAGAATGTGATCAAATATTACCGAAGAGATGTTAGATTGGCTTAGGCTAGTTTATATTATGTTATTTATGTATATAAAGGTCCCACGGAGACGTAGAGGCCAACTCGCCAGGAATGTTGTCCAATATTACCGCCGAGATGATAGGTTGGGTTAGGTTAGGTGATATTACGTTATTGATGTATATGAAGGTCAAACGGAGACGTAGAGGCCAACTCGCCAGGAATGTTGTCAAATATTACCGCCGAGATGATATGTTGGGTTAGGTAAGGTGATATTACGTTATTGATGTATATGAAGGTAAAAACGGAGACGTAGGGGCCAACTCGCCAGGAATGTTGTCAAATATTACCGCCGAGACGTTAGGTTGGGTTAGGTTAGGTTATATTACGTTATTGATGTATATAAAGGTCGCACGGAGACGTAGAGGCCAACAAGACAGGAATGTCGTCAAATATTACCGCCGGGACGTTAGATTGGGCTAGGTTAGGTTATATTACGTTATTGACGTATGCAAAGGTCCCACGGAGATGCAGAGGCCAACAAGCCAGGAATGTGATCAAATATTATCGAAGAGATGTTAGATTGGCTTAGGCTAGTTTATATTATGTTATTTATGTATATAAGGGTCCCACGGAGACGTAGATGCCAACAAGCCAGGAATGTGGTCAAATATTACCACCGAGATGTTAGATTGGGTTAGGCGAGCTTATATTGTGTTATTCATGTATATAAAGGTCCCACGGAGACGTAGAGGCCAACTCGCCAGGAATGTTGTCAAATATTACCGCCGAGATGTTAGGTTGGGTTAGGTTAGCTTATATTAAGTTATTGATGTATATGAAGGTCAAACGGAGACGTAGAGGCCAACTCGCCAGGAATGTTGTCAAATATTACCGCCGAGATGATAGGATGGGTTAGGTTAGGTGATATTACGTTATTGATGTATATGAAGGTCAAACGGAGATGTAGAGGCCAACTCGCCAGGAATGTTGTCTAATATTAGCGCCGAGATGATAGGTTGTGTTAGGTAAGGTGATATTACGGTATTGATGTATATGAAGGTAAAAACGGAGACGTAGAGGCCAACTCGCCAGGAATGTTGTCAAATATTACCGCCGAGGTGTTAGGTTGGGTTAGGTTAGGTTATATTACGTTATTGATGTATATGAAGGTCAAACGGGGACGTAGAGGCCAACTCGCCAGGAATGTTGTCAAATATTACCGCCGAGATGTTAGGTTGGGTTAGGTTAGCTTATATTACGTTATTGATGTATATGAAGGTCAAACGGGGACGTAGAGGCCAACTCGCCAGGAATGTTGTCAAATATTGTAGCCGAGATGTTAGGTTGGGTTAGGTTAGGTTATATTACGTTATTGATGTATATAAAGGTCCCACGGAGACGTAGAGGCCAACAAGACAGGAATGTCGTCAAATATTACCGCCGAGACGTTAGATTGGGTTAGGTTAGGTGATATTACGTTATTGATGTATATGAAGGTCAAACGGAGACGTAGAGGCCAACTCGCCAGGAATGTTGTCAAATATTGTAGCCGAAATGTTAGGTTGGGTTAGGTTATGTTATATTACGTTATTGATGTATATAAAGGTCCCACGGAGACGTAGAGGCCAACTCGCCAGGAATGTTGTCAAATCTTACCGCCGAGATGTTAGGTTGGGTTAGGTTAGGTTATATTACGTTATTGATGTATATGAAGGTCAAACGGAGACGTAGAGGCCAACTCGCCAGGAATGTTGTCAAATATTACCGCCGAGATGTTAGGTTGGGTTAGGTTAGGTTATATTACGTTATTGATGTATATGAAGGTCAAACGGGGACGTAGAGGCCAACTCGCCAGGAATGTTGTCAAATATTACCGCCGAGATGTTAGGTTGGGTTAGGTTAGCTTATATTAAGTTATTGATGTATATGAAGGTCAAACGGAGACGTAGAGGCCAACTCGCCAGGAATGTTGTCAAATATTACCGCCGAGATGTTAGGTTGGGTTAGGTTAGGTTATATTACGTTATTGATGTATATGAAGGTCAAACGGGGACGTAGAGGCCAACTCGCCAGGAATGTTGTCAAATATTGTAGCCGAGATGTTAGGTTGGGTTAGGTTAGTTTATATTACGTTATTGATGTATATAAAGGTCCCACGGAGACGTAGAGGCCAACTCGCCAGGAATGTTGTCTAATATTAGCACCGAGATGATAGGTTGTGTTAGGTAAGGTGATATTACGGTATTGACGTACATGAAGGTAAAAACGGAGACGTAGAGGCCAACTCGCCAGGAATGTTGTCAAATATTACCGCCGGGGTGTTAGGTTGGGTTAGGTTAGGTTATATTACGTTATTGATGTATATGAAGGTCAAACGGGGACGTAGAGGCCAACTCGCCAGGAATGTTGTCAAATATTACCGCCGAGATGTTAGGTTAGGTTAGGTTAGCTTGTATTACGTTATTGATGTATATGAAGGTCAAACGGAGACGTAGAGGCCAACTCGCCAGGAATGTTGTCAAATATTACCGCCGAGATGTTAGGTTGGGTGAGGTTAGGTTATATTCCGTTATTGATGTATATAAATGTCCGACGGAGACTTAGAGGCCAACTCGCCAGGAATGTTGTCAAATCTTACCGCCGAGATGTTAGGTTGGGTTAGGTTAGCTTGTATTACGTTATTGATGTATATGAAGGTCAAGCGGTGACGTAGAGGCCAACTCGCCAGGAATGTTGTCAAATATTACCGCCGAGATGTTAGGTAGGGTGAGGTTAGGTTATATTACGTTAGTGATGTATATGAAGGTCAAACGGAAACGTAGAGGCCAACTCGCCAGGAATGTTGTCAAATATTGTCGCCGAGATGTTAGGTTGGGTTAGGTTAGGTCATATTACGTTATTGATGTATATAAAGGTCCCACGGGGACGTAGATGCCAAGAAGCCAGGAATGTGGTCAAATATTACCACCGAGATGTTAGATTGGGTTAGGCGAGCTTATATTATGTTATTGATGTATATAAAGTTCCCACGGAGACGTAGAGGCCAACTCGCCAGGAATGTTGTCAAATATTACCGCCGAGATGATAGGTTGGGTTAGGTTAGGTGATATTACGTTATTGATGTATGTGAAGGTTAAACGGAGACGTAGAGGCAAACTCGCCAGGAATGTTGTCAAATATTACCGCCGAGATGTTAGGTTGGGTTAGGTTAGCTTATATTACGTTATTGATGTATATGAAGGTCAAACGGGGACGTAGAGGCCAACTCGCCAGGAATGTTGTCAAATATTGTAGCCGAGATGTTAGGTTGGGTTAGGTTATGTTATATTACGTTATTGATGTATATAAAGGTCCCACGGAGACGTAGAGGCCAACTCGCCAGGAATGTTGTCAAATCTTACCGCCGAGATGTTAGGTTGGGTTAGGTTAGGTTATATTACGTTATTGATGTATATGAAGGTCAAACGGAGACGTAGAAGCCAACTCGCCAGGAATGTTGTCAAATATTACCGCCGAGATGTTAGGTTGGGTTAGGTTAGGTTATATTACGTTATTGATGTATATGAAGGTCAAACGGGGACGTAGAGGCCAACTCGCCAGGAATGTTGTCAAATATTGTAGCCGAGATGTTAGGTAGGGTGAGGTTAGGTTATATTACGTTAGTGATGTATATGAAGGTCAAACGGAAACGTAGAGGCCAACTCGCCAGGAATGTTGTCAAATATTGTCGCCGAGATGTTAGGTTGGGTTATGTTAGGTCATATTACGTTATTGATGTATATAAAGGTCCCACGGGGACGTAGATGCCAAGAAGCCAGGAATGTGGTCAAATATTACCACCGAGATGTTAGATTGGGTTAGGCGAGCTTATATTATGTTATTGATGTATATAAAGTTCCCACGGTGACGTAGAGGCCAACTCGCCAGGAATGTTGTCAAATATTACCGCCGAGATGATAGGTGGGGTTAGGTTAGGTGATATTACGTTATTGATGTATGTGAAGGTCAAACGGAGACGTAGAGGCAAACTCGCCAGGAATGTTGTCAAATATTACCGCCGAGATGTTAGGTTGGGTTAGGTTAGCTTATATTACGTTATTGATGTATATGAAGGTCAAACGGGGACGTAGAGGCCAACTCGCCAGGAATGTTGTCAAATATTGTAGCCGAGATGTTAGGTTGGGTTAGGTTAGGTTATATTACGTTATTGATGTATATAAAGGTCCCACGGAGACGTAGAGGCCAACAAGACAGGAATGTCGTCAAATATTACCGCCGAGACGTTAGATTGGGTTAGGTTAGGTGATATTACGTTATTGATGTATATAAAGGTCAAACGGAGACGTAGAGGCCAACTCGCCAGGAATGTTGTCAAATATTGTAGCCGAAATGTTAGGTTGGGTTAGGTTATGTTATATTACGTTATTGATGTATATAAAGGTCCCACGGAGACGTAGAGGCCAACTCGCCAGGAATGTTGTCAAATCTTACCGCCGAGATGTTAGGTTGGGTTAGGTTAGGTTATATTACGTTATTGATGTATATGAAGGTCAAACGGAGACGTAGAGGCCAACTCGCCAGGAATGTTGTCAAATATTACCGCCGAGATGTTAGGTTGGGTTAGGTTAGCTTATATTACGTTATTGATGTATATGAAGGTCAAACGGGGACGTAGAGGCCAACTCGCCAGGAATGTTGTCAAATATTGTAGCCGAGATGTTAGGTTGGGTTAGGTTAGGTTATATTACGTTATTGATGTATATAAAGGTCCCACGGAGACGTAGAGGCCAACAAGACAGGAATGTCGTCAAATATTACCGCCGAGACGTTAGATTGGGTTAGGTTAGGTGATATTACGTTATTGATGTATATGAAGGTCAAACGGAGACGTAGAGGCCAACTCGCCAGGAATGTTGTCAAATATTGTAGCCGAAATGTTAGGTTGGGTTAGGTTATGTTATATTACGTTATTGATGTATATAAAGGTCCCACGGAGACGTAGAGGCCAACTCGCCAGGAATGTTGTCAAATCTTACCGCCGAGATGTTAGGTTGGGTTAGGTTAGGTTATATTACGTTATTGATGTATATGAAGGTCAAACGGAGACGTAGAGGCCAACTCGCCAGGAATGTTGTCAAATATTACCGCCGAGATGTTAGGTTGGGTTAGGTTAGGTTATATTACGTTATTGATGTATATGAAGGTCAAACGGGGACGTAGAGGCCAACTCGCCAGGAATGTTGTCAAATATTACCGCCGAGATGTTAGGTTGGGTTAGGTTAGCTTATATTAAGTTATTGATGTATATGAAGGTCAAACGGAGACGTAGAGGCCAACTCGCCAGGAATGTTGTCAAATATTACCGCCGAGATGTTAGGTTGGGTTAGGTTAGGTTATATTACGTTATTGATGTATATGAAGGTCAAACGGGGACGTAGAGGCCAACTCGCCAGGAATGTTGTCAAATATTGTAGCCGAGATGTTAGGTTGGGTTAGGTTAGTTTATATTACGTTATTGATGTATATAAAGGTCCCACGGAGACGTAGAGGCCAACTCGCCAGGAATGTTGTCTAATATTAGCACCGAGATGATAGGTTGTGTTAGGTAAGGTGATATTACGGTATTGATGTACATGAAGGTAAAAACGGAGACGTAGAGGCCAACTCGCCAGGAATGTTGTCAAATATTACCGCCGGGGTGTTAGGTTGGGTTAGGTTAGGTTATATTACGTTATTGATGTATATGAAGGTCAAACGGGGACGTAGAGGCCAACTCGCCAGGAATGTTGTCAAATATTACCGCCGAGATGTTAGGTTAGGTTAGGTTAGCTTGTATTACGTTATTGATGTATATGAAGGTCAAACGGAGACGTAGAGGCCAACTCGCCAGGAATGTTGTCAAATATTACCGCCGAGATGTTAGGTTGGGTGAGGTTAGGTTATATTCCGTTATTGATGTATATAAATGTCCGACGGAGACTTAGAGGCCAACTCGCCAGGAATGTTGTCAAATCTTACCGCCGAGATGTTAGGTTGGGTTAGGTTAGCTTGTATTACGTTATTGATGTATATGAAGGTCAAGCGGTGACGTAGAGGCCAACTCGCCAGGAATGTTGTCAAATATTGTCGCCGAGATGTTAGGTTGGGTTAGGTTAGGTCATATTACGTTATTGATGTATATAAAGGTCCCACGGGGACGTAGATGCCAAGAAGCCAGGAATGTGGTCAAATATTACCACCGAGATGTTAGATTGGGTTAGGCGAGCTTATATTATGTTATTGATGTATATAAAGTTCCCACGGAGACGTAGAGGCCAACTCGCCAGGAATGTTGTCAAATATTACCGCCGAGATGATAGGTTGGGTTAGGTTAGGTGATATTACGTTATTGATGTATGTGAAGGTTAAACGGAGACGTAGAGGCAAACTCGCCAGGAATGTTGTCAAATATTACCGCCGAGATGTTAGGTTGGGTTAGGTTAGCTTATATTACGTTATTGATGTATATGAAGGTCAAACGGGGACGTAGAGGCCAACTCGCCAGGAATGTTGTCAAATATTGTAGCCGAGATGTTAGGTTGGGTTAGGTTATGTTATATTACGTTATTGATGTATATAAAGGTCCCACGGAGACGTAGAGGCCAACTCGCCAGGAATGTTGTCAAATCTTACCGCCGAGATGTTAGGTTGGGTTAGGTTAGGTTATATTACGTTATTGATGTATATGAAGGTCAAACGGAGACGTAGAAGCCAACTCGCCAGGAATGTTGTCAAATATTACCGCCGAGATGTTAGGTTGGGTTAGGTTAGGTTATATTACGTTATTGATGTATATGAAGGTCAAACGGGGACGTAGAGGCCAACTCGCCAGGAATGTTGTCAAATATTGTAGCCGAGATGTTAGGTAGGGTGAGGTTAGGTTATATTACGTTAGTGATGTATATGAAGGTCAAACGGAAACGTAGAGGCCAACTCGCCAGGAATGTTGTCAAATATTGTCGCCGAGATGTTAGGTTGGGTTATGTTAGGTCATATTACGTTATTGATGTATATAAAGGTCCCACGGGGACGTAGATGCCAAGAAGCCAGGAATGTGGTCAAATATTACCACCGAGATGTTAGATTGGGTTAGGCGAGCTTATATTATGTTATTGATGTATATAAAGTTCCCACGGTGACGTAGAGGCCAACTCGCCAGGAATGTTGTCAAATATTACCGCCGAGATGATAGGTTGGGTTAGGTTAGGTGATATTACGTTATTGATGTATGTGAAGGTCAAACGGAGACGTAGAGGCAAACTCGCCAGGAATGTTGTCAAATATTACCGCCGAGATGTTAGGTTGGGTTAGGTTAGCTTATATTACGTTATTGATGTATATGAAGGTCAAACGGGGACGTAGAGGCCAACTCGCCAGGAATGTTGTCAAATATTGTAGCCGAGATGTTAGGTTGGGTTAGGTTAGGTTATATTACGTTATTGATGTATATAAAGGTCCCACGGAGACGTAGAGGCCAACAAGACAGGAATGTCGTCAAATATTACCGCCGAGACGTTAGATTGGGTTAGGTTAGGTGATATTACGTTATTGATGTATATGAAGGTCAAACGGAGACGTAGAGGCCAACTCGCCAGGAATGTTGTCAAATATTGTAGCCGAAATGTTAGGTTGGGTTAGGTTATGTTATATTACGTTATTGATGTATATAAAGGTCCCACGGAGACGTAGAGGCCAACTCGCCAGGAATGTTGTCAAATCTTACCGCCGAGATGTTAGGTTGGGTTAGGTTAGGTTATATTACGTTATTGATGTATATGAAGGTCAAACGGAGACGTAGAGGCCAACTCGCCAGGAATGTTGTCAAATATTACCGCCGAGATGTTAGGTTGGGTTAGGTTAGGTTATATTACGTTATTGATGTATATGAAGGTCAAACGGGGACGTATCGGCCAACTCGCCAGGAATGTTGTCAAATATTGTAGCCGAGATGTTAGCTTGGGTCAGGTTAGGTTATATTACGTTATTGATGTATATAAAGGTCCAACGGAGACGTAGAAGCCAACAAGACAGGAATGTTGTCAAATATTACCGCCGAGATGTTAGATTGGGTTAGGTTAGGTTATATTACGTTATTGACGTATGCAAAGGTCCCACGGAGACGCAGAGGCCAACCAGCCAAGAATGTGATCAAATATTACCGAAGAGATGTTAGATTGGCTTAGGCTAGTTTATATTATGTTATTTATGTATATAAAGGTCCCACGGAGACGTAGAGGCCAACTCGCCAGGAATGTTGTCCAATATTACCGCCGAGATGATAGGTTGGGTTAGGTTAGGTGATATTACGTTATTGATGTATATGAAGGTCAAACGGAGACGTAGAGGCCAACTCGCCAGGAATGTTGTCAAATATTACCGCCGAGATGATATGTTGGGTTAGGTAAGGTGATATTACGTTATTGATGTATATGAAGGTAAAAACGGAGACGTAGGGGCCAACTCGCCAGGAATGTTGTCAAATATTACCGCCGAGACGTTAGGTTGGGTTAGGTTAGGTTATATTACGTTATTGATGTATATAAAGGTCGCACGGAGACGTAGAGGCCAACAAGACAGGAATGTCGTCAAATATTACCGCCGGGACGTTAGATTGGGCTAGGTTAGGTTATATTACGTTATTGACGTATGCAAAGGTCCCACGGAGATGCAGAGGCCAACAAGCCAGGAATGTGATCAAATATTATCGAAGAGATGTTAGATTGGCTTAGGCTAGTTTATATTATGTTATTTATGTATATAAGGGTCCCACGGAGACGTAGATGCCAACAAGCCAGGAATGTGGTCAAATATTACCACCGAGATGTTAGATTGGGTTAGGCGAGCTTATATTGTGTTATTCATGTATATAAAGGTCCCACGGAGACGTAGAGGCCAACTCGCCAGGAATGTTGTCAAATATTACCGCCGAGATGTTAGGTTGGGTTAGGTTAGCTTATATTAAGTTATTGATGTATATGAAGGTCAAACGGAGACGTAGAGGCCAACTCGCCAGGAATGTTGTCAAATATTACCGCCGAGATGATAGGATGGGTTAGGTTAGGTGATATTACGTTATTGATGTATATGAAGGTCAAACGGAGATGTAGAGGCCAACTCGCCAGGAATGTTGTCTAATATTAGCGCCGAGATGATAGGTTGTGTTAGGTAAGGTGATATTACGGTATTGATGTATATGAAGGTAAAAACGGAGACGTAGAGGCCAACTCGCCAGGAATGTTGTCAAATATTACCGCCGAGGTGTTAGGTTGGGTTAGGTTAGGTTATATTACGTTATTGATGTATATGAAGGTCAAACGGGGACGTAGAGGCCAACTCGCCAGGAATATTGTCAAATATTACCGCCGAGATGTTAGGTTGGGTTAGGTTAGCTTATATTACGTTATTGATGTATATGAAGGTCAAACGGGGACGTAGAGGCCAACTCGCCAGGAATGTTGTCAAATATTGTAGCCGAGATGTTAGGTTGGGTTAGGTTAGGTTATATTACGTTATTGATGTATATAAAGGTCCCACGGAGACGTAGAGGCCAACAAGACAGGAATGTCGTCAAATATTACCGCCGAGACGTTAGATTGGGTTAGGTTAGGTGATATTACGTTATTGATGTATATGAAGGTCAAACGGAGACGTAGAGGCCAACTCGCCAGGAATGTTGTCAAATATTGTAGCCGAAATGTTAGGTTGGGTTAGGTTATGTTATATTACGTTATTGATGTATATAAAGGTCCCACGGAGACGTAGAGGCCAACTCGCCAGGAATGTTGTCAAATCTTACCGCCGAGATGTTAGGTTGGGTTAGGTTAGGTTATATTACGTTATTGATGTATATGAAGGTCAAACGGAGACGTAGAGGCCAACTCGCCAGGAATGTTGTCAAATATTACCGCCGAGATGTTAGGTTGGGTTAGGTTAGGTTATATTACGTTATTGATGTATATGAAGGTCAAACGGGGACGTAGAGGCCAACTCGCCAGGAATGTTGTCAAATATTGTAGCCGAGATGTTAGGTTGGGTTAGGTTATGTTATATTACGTTATTGATGTATATAAAGGTCCCACGGAGACGTAGAGGCCAACTCGCCAGGAATGTTGTCAAATCTTACCGCCGAGATGTTAGGTTGGGTTAGGTTAGGTTATATTACGTTATTGATGTATATGAAGGTCAAACGGAGACGTAGAAGCCAACTCGCCAGGAATGTTGTCAAATATTACCGCCGAGATGTTAGGTTGGGTTAGGTTAGGTTATATTACGTTATTGATGTATATGAAGGTCAAACGGGGACGTAGAGGCCAACTCGCCAGGAATGTTGTCAAATATTGTAGCCGAGATGTTAGGTAGGGTGAGGTTAGGTTATATTACGTTAGTGATGTATATGAAGGTCAAACGGAAACGTAGAGGCCAACTCGCCAGGAATGTTGTCAAATATTGTCGCCGAGATGTTAGGTTGGGTTATGTTAGGTCATATTACGTTATTGATGTATATAAAGGTCCCACGGGGACGTAGATGCCAAGAAGCCAGGAATGTGGTCAAATATTACCACCGAGATGTTAGATTGGGTTAGGCGAGCTTATATTATGTTATTGATGTATATAAAGTTCCCACGGTGACGTAGAGGCCAACTCGCCAGGAATGTTGTCAAATATTACCGCCGAGATGATAGGTTGGGTTAGGTTAGGTGATATTACGTTATTGATGTATGTGAAGGTCAAACGGAGACGTAGAGGCAAACTCGCCAGGAATGTTGTCAAATATTACCGCCGAGATGTTAGGTTGGGTTAGGTTAGCTTATATTACGTTATTGATGTATATGAAGGTCAAACGGGTACGTAGAGGCCAACTCGCCAGGAATGTTGTCAAATATTGTAGCCGAGATGTTAGGTTGGGTTAGGTTAGGTTATATTACGTTATTGATGTATATAAAGGTCCCACGGAGACGTAGAGGCCAACAAGACAGGAATGTCGTCAAATATTACCGCCGAGACGTTAGATTGGGTTAGGTTAGGTGATATTACGTTATTGATGTATATGAAGGTCAAACGGAGACGTAGAGGCCAACTCGCCAGGAATGTTGTCAAATATTGTAGCCGAAATGTTAGGTTGGGTTAGGTTATGTTATATTACGTTATTGATGTATATAAAGGTCCCACGGAGACGTAGAGGCCAACTCGCCAGGAATGTTGTCAAATCTTACCGCCGAGATGTTAGGTTGGGTTAGGTTAGGTTATATTACGTTATTGATGTATATGAAGGTCAAACGGAGACGTAGAGGCCAACTCGCCAGGAATGTTGTCAAATATTACCGCCGAGATGTTAGGTTGGGTTAGGTTAGGTTATATTACGTTATTGATGTATATGAAGGTCAAACGGGGACGTATCGGCCAACTCGCCAGGAATGTTGTCAAATATTGTAGCCGAGATGTTAGCTTGGGTCAGGTTAGGTTATATTACGTTATTGATGTATATAAAGGTCCAACGGAGACGTAGAAGCCAACAAGACAGGAATGTTGTCAAATATTACCGCCGAGATGTTAGATTGGGTTAGGTTAGGTTATATTACGTTATTGACGTATGCAAAGGTCCCACGGAGACGCAGAGGCCAACCAGCCAAGAATGTGATCAAATATTACCGAAGAGATGTTAGATTGGCTTAGGCTAGTTTATATTATGTTATTTATGTATATAAAGGTCCCACGGAGACGTAGATGCCAACAAGCCAGGAATGTGGTCAAATATTACCGTCAAGATGTTAGATTGGGTTAGGCTAGGTTATATTATATTATTGATGTATATAAAGGTCCCACGGAGACGTAGAGGCCAACTCGCCAGGAATGTTGTCAAATATTACCGCCGAGATGATAGGTTGGGTTAGGTTAGGTGATATTACGTTATTGATGTATATGAAGGTCAAACGGAGACGTAGAGGCCAACTCGCCAGGAATGTTGTCAAATATTACCGCCGAGATGATATGTTGGGTTAGGTAAGGTGATATTACGTTATTGATGTATATGAAGGTAAAAACGGAGACGTAGGGGCCAACTCGCCAGGAATGTTGTCAAATATTACCGCCGAGACGTTAGGTTGGGTTAGGTTAGGTTATATTACGTTATTGATGTATATAAAGGTCGCACGGAGACGTAGAGGCCAACAAGACAGGAATGTCGTCAAATATTACCGCCGGGACGTTAGATTGGGCTAGGTTAGGTTATATTACGTTATTGACGTATGCAAAGGTCCCACGGAGATGCAGAGGCCAACAAGCCAGGAATGTGATCAAATATTATCGAAGAGATGTTAGATTGGCTTAGGCTAGTTTATATTATGTTATTTATGTATATAAAGGTCCCACGGAGACGTAGATGCCAACAAGTCAGGAATGTGGTCAAATATTACCACCGAGATGTTAGATTGGGTTAGGCGAGCTTATATTGTGTTATTCATGTATATAAAGGTCCCACGGAGACGTAGAGGCCAACTCGCCAGGAATGTTGTCAAATATTACCGCCGAGATGTTAGGTTGGGTTAGGTTAGCTTATATTAAGTTATTGATGTATATGAAGGTCAAACGGAGACGTAGAGGCCAACTCGCCAGGAATGTTGTCAAATATTACCGCCGAGATGATAGGATGGGTTAGGTTAGGTGATATTACGTTATTGATGTATATGAAGGTCAAACGGAGATGTAGAGGCCAACTCGCCAGGAATGTTGTCTAATATTAGCGCCGAGATGATAGGTTGTGTTAGGTAAGGTGATATTACGGTATTGATGTATATGAAGGTAAAAACGGAGACGTAGAGGCCAACTCGCCAGGAATGTTGTCAAATATTACCGCCGAGGTGTTAGGTTGGGTTAGGTTAGGTTATATTACGTTATTGATGTATATGAAGGTCAAACGGGGACGTAGAGGCCAACTCGCCAGGAATGTTGTCAAATATTACCGCCGAGATGTTAGGTTGGGTTAGGTTAGGTTATATTACGTTATTGATGTATATAAAGGTCCCACGGAGACGTAGAGGCCAACAAGACAGGAATGTCGTCAAATATTACCGCCGAGACGTTAGGTTGGGTTAGGTTAGGTGATATTACGTTATTGATGTATATGAAGGTCAAACGGAGACGTAGAGGCCAACTCGCCAGGAATGTTGTCAAATATTGTAGCCGAAATGTTAGGTTGGGTTAGGTTATGTTATATTACATTATTGATGTATATAAAGGTCCCACGGAGACGTAGAGGCCAACTCGCCAGGAATGTTGTCAAATCTTACCGCCGAGATGTTAGGTTGGGTTAGGTTAGGTTATATTACGTTATTGATGTATATGAAGGTCAAACGGAGACGTAGAGGCCAACTCGCCAGGAATGTTGTCAAATATTACCGCCGAGATGTTAGGTTGGGTTAGGTTAGGTTATATTACGTTATTGATGTATATGAAGGTCAAACGGGGACGTAGAGGCCAACTCGCCAGGAATGTTGTCAAATATTGTATCCGAGATGTTAGCTTGGGTCAGGTTAGGTTATATTACGTTATTGATGTATATAAAGGTCCAACGGAGACGTAGAAGCCAACAAGACAGGAATGTTGTCAAATATTACCGCCGAGATGTTAGATTGGGTTAGGTTAGGTTATATTACGTTATTGACGTATGCAAAGGTCCCACGGAGACGCAGAGGCCAACCAGCCAAGAATGTGGTCAAATATTACCACCGAGATGTTAGATTGGGTTAGGCGAGCTTATATTATGTTATTGATGTATATAAAGTTCCCACGGAGACGTAGAGGCCAACTCGCCAGGAATGTTGTCAAATATTACCGCCGAGATGATAGGTTGGGTTAGGTTAGGTGATATTACGTTATTGATGTATGTGAAGGTTAAACGGAGACGTAGAGGCAAACTCGCCAGGAATGTTGTCAAATATTACCGCCGAGATGTTAGGTTGGGTTAGGTTAGCTTATATTACGTTATTTATGTATATGAAGGTCAAACGGGGACGTAGAGGCCAACTCGCCAGGAATGTTGTCAAATATTGTAGCCGAGATGTTAGGTTGGGTTAGGTTATGTTATATTACGTTATTGATGTATATAAAGGTCCCACGGAGACGTAGAGGCCAACTCGCCAGGAATGTTGTCAAATCTTACCGCCGAGATGTTAGGTTGGGTTAGGTTAGGTTATATTACGTTATTGATGTATATGAAGGTCAAACGGAGACGTAGAAGCCAACTCGCCAGGAATGTTGTCAAATATTACCGCCGAGATGTTAGGTTGGGTTAGGTTAGGTTATATTACGTTATTGATGTATATGAAGGTCAAACGGGGACGTAGAGGCCAACTCGCCAGGAATGTTGTCAAATATTGTAGCCGAGATGTTAGGTAGGGTGAGGTTAGGTTATATTACGTTAGTGATGTATATGAAGGTCAAACGGAAACGTAGAGGCCAACTCGCCAGGAATGTTGTCAAATATTGTCGCCGAGATGTTAGGTTGGGTTATGTTAGGTCATATTACGTTATTGATGTATATAAAGGTCCCACGGGGACGTAGATGCCAAGAAGCCAGGAATGTGGTCAAATATTACCACCGAGATGTTAGATTGGGTTAGGCGAGCTTATATTATGTTATTGATGTATATAAAGTTCCCACGGTGACGTAGAGGCCAACTCGCCAGGAATGTTGTCAAATATTACCGCCGAGATGATAGGTTGGGTTAGGTTAGGTGATATTACGTTATTGATGTATGTGAAGGTCAAACGGAGACGTAGAGGCAAACTCGCCAGGAATGTTGTCAAATATTACCGCCGAGATGTTAGGTTGGGTTAGGTTAGCTTATATTAAGTTATTGATGTATATGAAGGTCAAACGGAGACGTAGAGGCCAACTCGCCAGGAATGTTGTCAAATATTACCGCCGAGATGTTAGGTTGGGTTAGGTTAGGTTATATTACGTTATTGATGTATATGAAGGTCAAACGGGGACGTAGAGGCCAACTCGCCAGGAATGTTGTCAAATATTGTAGCCGAGATGTTAGGTTGGGTTAGGTTAGTTTATATTACGTTATTGATGTATATAAAGGTCCCACGGGGACGTAGATGCCAAGAAGCCAGGAATGTGGTCAAATATTACCACCGAGATGTTAGATTGGGTTAGGCGAGCTTATATTATGTTATTGATGTATATAAAGTTCCCACGGAGACGTAGAGGCCAACTCGCCAGGAATGTTGTCAAATATTACCGCCGAGATGATAGGTTGGGTTAGGTTAGGTGATATTACGTTATTGATGTATGTGAAGGTCAAACGGAGACGTAGAGGCAAACTCGCCAGGAATGTTGTCAAATATTACCGCCGAGATGTTAGGTTGGGTTAGGTTAGCTTATATTACGTTATTGATGTATATGAAGGTCAAACGGGGACGTAGAGGCCAACTCGCCAGGACTGTTGTCTAATATTAGCGCCGAGATGATAGGTTGTGTTAGGTAAGGTGATATTACGGTATTGATGTACATGAAGGTAAAAACGGAGACGTAGAGGCCAACTCGCCAGGAATGTTGTCAAATCTTACCGCCGAGATGTTAGGTTGGGTTAGGTTAGGTTATATTACGTTATTGATGTATATGAAGGTCAAACGGAGACGTAGAAGCCAACTCGCCAGGAATGTTGTCAAATATTACCGCCGAGATGTTAGGTTGGGTTAGGTTAGGTTATATTACGTTATTGATGTATATAAAGGTCGCACGGAGACGTAGAGGCCAACAAGACAGGAATGTCGTCAAATATTACCGCCGGGACGTTAGATTGGGCTAGGTTAGGTTATATTACGTTATTGACGTATGCAAAGGTCCCACGGAGATGCAGAGGCCAACAAGCCAGGAATGTGATCAAATATTATCGAAGAGATGTTAGATTGGCTTAGGCTAGTTTATATTATGTTATTTATGTATATAAAGGTCCCACGGAGACGTAGATGCCAACAAGCCAGGAATGTGGTCAAATATTACCACCGAGATGTTAGATTGGGTTAGGCGAGCTTATATTGTGTTATTCATGTATATAAAGGTCCCACGGAGACGTAGAGGCCAACTCGCCAGGAATGTTGTCAAATATTACCGCCGAGATGTTAGGTTGGGTTAGGTTAGCTTATATTAAGTTATTGATGTATATGAAGGTCAAACGGAGACGTAGAGGCCAACTCGCCAGGAATGTTGTCAAATATTACCGCCGAGATGATAGGATGGGTTAGGTTAGGTGATATTACGTTATTGATGTATATGAAGGTCAAACGGAGATGTAGAGGCCAACTCGCCAGGAATGTTGTCTAATATTAGCGCCGAGATGATAGGTTGTGTTAGGTAAGGTGATATTACGGTATTGATGTATATGAAGGTAAAAACGGAGACGTAGAGGCCAACTCGCCAGGAATGTTGTCAAATATTACCGCCGAGGTGTTAGGTTGGGTTAGGTTAGGTTATATTACGTTATTGATGTATATGAAGGTCAAACGGGGACGTAGAGGCCAACTCGCCAGGAATGTTGTCAAATATTACCGCCGAGATGTTAGGTTGGGTTAGGTTAGCTTATATTACGTTATTGATGTATATGAAGGTCAAACGGGGACGTAGAGGCCAACTCGCCAGGAATGTTGTCAAATATTGTAGCCGAGATGTTAGGTTGGGTTAGGTTAGGTTATATTACGTTATTGATGTATATAAAGGTCCCACGGAGACGTAGAGGCCAACAAGACAGGAATGTCGTCAAATATTACCGCCGAGACGTTAGGTTGGGTTAGGTTAGGTGATATTACGTTATTGATGTATATGAAGGTCAAACGGAGACGTAGAGGCCAACTCGCCAGGAATGTTGTCAAATATTGTAGCCGAAATGTTAGGTTGGGTTAGGTTATGTTATATTACGTTATTGATGTATATAAAGGTCCCACGGAGACGTAGAGGCCAACTCGCCAGGAATGTTGTCAAATCTTACCGCCGAGATGTTAGGTTGGGTTAGGTTAGGTTATATTACGTTATTGATGTATATGAAGGTCAAACGGAGACGTAGAGGCCAACTCGCCAGGAATGTTGTCAAATATTACCGCCGAGATGTTAGGTTGGGTTAGGTTAGGTTATATTACGTTATTGATGTATATGAAGGTCAAACGGGGACGTAGAGGCCAACTCGCCAGGAATGTTGTCAAATATTGTATCCGAGATGTTAGCTTGGGTCAGGTTAGGTTATATTACGTTATTGATGTATATAAAGGTCCAACGGAGACGTAGAAGCCAACAAGACAGGAATGTTGTCAAATATTACCGCCGAGATGTTAGATTGGGTTAGGTTAGGTTATATTACGTTATTGACGTATGCAAAGGTCCCACGGAGTCGCAGAGGCCAACCAGCCAAGAATGTGGTCAAATATTACCACCGAGATGTTAGATTGGGTTAGGCGAGCTTATATTATGTTATTGATGTATATAAAGTTCCCACGGAGACGTAGAGGCCAACTCGCCAGGAATGTTGTCAAATATTACCGCCGAGATGATAGGTTGGGTTAGGTTAGGTGATATTACGTTATTGATGTATGTGAAGGTTAAACGGAGACGTAGAGGCAAACTCGCCAGGAATGTTGTCAAATATTACCGCCGAGATGTTAGGTTGGGTTAGGTTAGCTTATATTACGTTATTTATGTATATGAAGGTCAAACGGGGACGTAGAGGCCAACTCGCCAGGAATGTTGTCAAATATTGTAGCCGAGATGTTAGGTTGGGTTAGGTTATGTTATATTACGTTATTGATGTATATAAAGGTCCCACGGAGACGTAGAGGCCAACTCGCCAGGAATGTTGTCAAATCTTACCGCCGAGATGTTAGGTTGGGTTAGGTTAGGTTATATTACGTTATTGATGTATATGAAGGTCAAACGGAGACGTAGAAGCCAACTCGCCAGGAATGTTGTCAAATATTACCGCCGAGATGTTAGGTTGGGTTAGGTTAGGTTATATTACGTTATTGATGTATATGAAGGTCAAACGGGGACGTAGAGGCCAACTCGCCAGGAATGTTGTCAAATATTGTAGCCGAGATGTTAGGTAGGGTGAGGTTAGGTTATATTACGTTAGTGATGTATATGAAGGTCAAACGGAAACGTAGAGGCCAACTCGCCAGGAATGTTGTCAAATATTGTCGCCGAGATGTTAGGTTGGGTTATGTTAGGTCATATTACGTTATTGATGTATATAAAGGTCCCACGGGGACGTAGATGCCAAGAAGCCAGGAATGTGGTCAAATATTACCACCGAGATGTTAGATTGGGTTAGGCGAGCTTATATTATGTTATTGATGTATATAAAGTTCCCACGGTGACGTAGAGGCCAACTCGCCAGGAATGTTGTCAAATATTACCGCCGAGATGATAGGTTGGGTTAGGTTAGGTGATATTACGTTATTGATGTATGTGAAGGTCAAACGGAGACGTAGAGGCAAACTCGCCAGGAATGTTGTCAAATATTACCGCCGAGATGTTAGGTTGGGTTAGGTTAGCTTATATTAAGTTATTGATGTATATGAAGGTCAAACGGAGACGTAGAGGCCAACTCGCCAGGAATGTTGTCAAATATTACCGCCGAGATGTTAGGTTGGGTTAGGTTAGGTTATATTACGTTATTGATGTATATGAAGGTCAAACGGGGACGTAGAGGCCAACTCGCCAGGAATGTTGTCAAATATTGTAGCCGAGATGTTAGGTTGGGTTAGGTTAGTTTATATTACGTTATTGATGTATATAAAGGTCCCACGGGGACGTAGATGCCAACAAGCCAGGAATGTGGTCAAATATTACCACCGAGGTGTTAGATTGGGTTAGGCGAGCTTATATTATGTTATTGATGTATATAAAGTTCCCACGGAGACGTAGAGGCCAACTCGCCAGGAATGTTGTCAAATATTACCGCCGAGATGATAGGTTGGGTTAGGTTAGGTGATATTACGTTATTGATGTATGTGAAGGTCAAACGGAGACGTAGAGGCAAACTCGCCAGGAATGTTGTCAAATATTACCGCCGAGATGTTAGGTTGGGTTAGGTTAGCTTATATTACGTTATTGATGTATATGAAGGTCAAACGGGGACGTAGAGGCCAACTCGCCAGGAATGTTGTCTAATATTAGCGCCGAGATGATAGGTTGTGTTAGGTAAGGTGATATTACGGTATTGATGTACATGAAGGTAAAAACGGAGACGTAGAGGCCAACTCGCCAGGAATGTTGTCAAATCTTACCGCCGAGATGTTAGGTTGGGTTAGGTTAGGTTATATTACGTTATTGATGTATATGAAGGTCAAACGGAGACGTAGAAGCCAACTCGCCAGGAATGTTGTCAAATATTACCGCCGAGATGTTAGGTTGGGTTAGGTTAGGTTATATTACGTTATTGATGTATATGAAGGTCAAACGGGGACGTAGAGGCCAACTCGCCAGGAATGTTGTCAAATATTGTAGCCGAGATGTTAGGTAGGGTGAGGTTAGGTTATATTACGTTAGTGATGTATATGAAGGTCAAACGGAAACGTAGAGGCCAACTCGCCAGGAATGTTGTCAAATATTGTCGCCGAGATGTTAGGTTCGGTTATGTTAGGTCATATTACGTTATTGATGTATATAAAGGTCCCACGGGGACGTAGATGCCAAGAAGCCAGGAATGTGGTCAAATATTACCACCGAGATGTTAGATTGGGTTAGGCGAGCTTATATTATGTTATTGATGTATATAAAGTTCCCACGGTGACGTAGAGGCCAACTCGCCAGGAATGTTGTCAAATATTACCGCCGAGATGATAGGTTGGGTTAGGTTAGGTGATATTACGTTATTGATGTATGTGAAGGTCAAACGGAGACGTAGAGGCAAACTCGCCAGGAATGTTGTCAAATATTACCGCCGAGATGTTAGGTTGGGTTAGGTTAGCTTATATTACGTTATTGATGTATATGAAGGTCAAACGGGGACGTAGAGGCCAACTCGCCAGGAATGTTGTCAAATATTGTAGCCGAGATGTTAGGTTGGGTTAGGTTAGGTTATATTACGTTATTGATGTATATAAAGGTCCCACGGAGACGTAGAGGCCAACAAGACAGGAATGTCGTCAAATATTACCGCCGAGACGTTAGATTGGGTTAGGTTAGGTGATATTACGTTATTGATGTATATGAAGGTCAAACGGAGACGTAGAGGCCAACTCGCCAGGAATGTTGTCAAATATTGTAGCCGAAATGTTAGGTTGGGTTAGGTTATGTTATATTACGTTATTGATGTATATAAAGGTCCCACGGAGACGTAGAGGCCAACTCGCCAGGAATGTTGTCAAATCTTACCGCCGAGATGTTAGGTTGGGTTAGGTTAGGTTATATTACGTTATTGATGTATATGAAGGTCAAACGGAGACGTAGAGGCCAACTCGCCAGGAATGTTGTCACATATTACCGCCGAGATGTTAGGTTGGGTTAGGTTAGGTTATATTACGTTATTGATGTATATGAAGGTCAAACGGGGACGTATCGGCCAACTCGCCAGGAATGTTGTCAAATATTGTAGCCGAGATGTTAGCTTGGGTCAGGTTAGGTTATATTACGTTATTGATGTATATAAAGGTCCAACGGAGACGTAGAAGCCAACAAGACAGGAATGTTGTCAAATATTACCGCCGAGATGTTAGATTGGGTTAGGTTAGGTTATATTACGTTATTGACTTATGCAAAGGTCCCACGGAGACGCAGAGGCCAACCAGCCAAGAATGTGATCAAATATTACCGAAGAGATGTTAGATTGGCTTAGGCTAGTTTATATTATGTTATTTATGTATATAAAGGTCCCACGGACACGTAGATGCCAACAAGCCAGGAATGTGGTCAAATATTACCGTCAAGATGTTAGATTGGGTTAGGCTAGGTTATATTATATTATTGATGTATATAAAGGTCCCACGGAGACGTAGAGGCCAACTCGCCAGGAATGTTGTCAAATATTACCGCCGAGATGATAGGTTGGGTTAGGTTAGGTGATATTACGTTATTGATGTATATGAAGGTCAAACGGAGACGTAGAGGCCAACTCGCCAGGAATGTTGTCAAATATTACCGCCGAGATGATATGTTGGGTTAGGTAAGGTGATATTACGTTATTGATGTATATGAAGGTAAAAACGGAGACGTAGGGGCCAACTCGCCAGGAATGTTGTCAAATATTACCGCCGAGACGTTAGGTTGGGTTAGGTTAGGTTATATTACGTTATTGATGTATATAAAGGTCGCACGGAGACGTAGAGGCCAACAAGACAGGAATGTCGTCAAATATTACCGCCGGGACGTTAGATTGGGCTAGGTTAGGTTATATTACGTTATTGACGTATGCAAAGGTCCCACGGAGATGCAGAGGCCAACAAGCCAGGAATGTGATCAAATATTATCGAAGAGATGTTAGATTGGCTTAGGCTAGTTTATATTATGTTATTTATGTATATAAAGGTCCCACGGAGACGTAGATGCCAACAAGCCAGGAATGTGGTCAAATATTACCACCGAGATGTTAGATTGGGTTAGGCGAGCTTATATTGTGTTATTCATGTATATAAAGGTCCCACGGAGACGTAGAGGCCAACTCGCCAGGAATGTTGTCAAATATTACCGCCGAGATGTTAGGTTGGGTTAGGTTAGCTTATATTAAGTTATTGATGTATATGAAGGTCAAACGGAGACGTAGAGGCCAACTCGCCAGGAATGTTGTCAAATATTACCGCCGAGATGATAGGATGGGTTAGGTTAGGTGATATTACGTTATTGATGTATATGAAGGTCAAACGGAGATGTAGAGGCCAACTCGCCAGGAATGTTGTCTAATATTAGCGCCGAGATGATAGGTTGTGTTAGGTAAGGTGATATTACGTTATTGATGTATATGAAGGTCAAACGGGGACGTAGAGGCCAACTCGCCAGGAATGTTGTCAAATATTACCGCCGAGATGTTAGGTTGGGTTAGGTTAGCTTATATTACGTTATTGATGTATATGAAGGTCAAACGGGGACGTAGAGGCCAACTCGCCAGGAATGTTGTCAAATATTGTAGCCGAGACGTTAGATTGGGTTAGGCGAGCTTATATTATGTTATTGATGTATATAAAGTTCCCACGGTGACGTAGAGGCCAACTCGCCAGGAATGTTGTCAAATATTACCGCCGAGATGATAGGTTGGGTTAGGTTAGGTGATATTACGTTATTGATGTATGTGAAGGTCAAACGGAGACGTAGAGGCAAACTCGCCAGGAATGTTGTCAAATATTACCGCCGAGATGTTAGGTTGGGTTAGGTTAGCTTATATTACGTTATTGATGTATATGAAGGTCAAGCGGGGACGTAGAGGCCAACTCGCCAGGAATGTTGTCAAATATTGTAGCCGAGATGTTAGGTTGGGTTAGGTTAGGTTATATTACGTTATTGATGTATATAAAGGTCCCACGGAGACGTAGAGGCCAACAAGACAGGAATGTCGTCAAATATTACCGCCGAGACGTTAGATTGGGTTAGGTTAGGTGATATTACGTTATTGATGTATATGAAGGTCAAACGGAGACGTAGAGGCCAACTCGCCAGGAATGTTGTCAAATATTGTAGCCGAAATGTTAGGTTGGGTTAGGTTATGTTATATTACGTTATTGATGTATATAAAGGTCCCACGGAGACGTAGAGGCCAACTCGCCAGGAATGTTGTCAAATCTTACCGCCGAGATGTTAGGTTGGGTTAGGTTAGGTTATATTACGTTATTGATGTATATGAAGGTCAAACGGAGACGTAGAGGCCAACTCGCCAGGAATGTTGTCAAATATTACCGCCGAGATGTTAGGTTGGGTTAGGTTAGGTTATATTACGTTATTGATGTATATGAAGGTCAAACGGGGACGTATCGGCCAACTCGCCAGGAATGTTGTCAAATATTGTAGCCGAGATGTTAGCTTGGGTCAGGTTAGGTTATATTACGTTATTGATGTATATAAAGGTCCAACGGAGACGTAGAAGCCAACAAGACAGGAATGTTGTCAAATATTACCGCCGAGATGTTAGATTGGGTTAGGTTAGGTTATATTACGTTATTGACGTATGCAAAGGTCCCACGGAGACGCAGAGGCCAACCAGCCAAGAATGTGATCAAATATTACCGAAGAGATGTTAGACTGGCTTAGGCTAGTTTATATTATGTTATTTATGTATATAAAGGTCCCACGGAGACGTAGATGCCAACAAGCCAGGAATGTGGTCAAATATTACCGTCAAGATGTTAGATTGGGTTAGGCTAGGTTATATTATATTATTGATGTATATAAAGGTCCCACGGAGACGTAGAGGCCAACTCGCCAGGAATGTTGTCAGATATTACCGCCGAGATGATAGGTTGGGTTAGGTTAGGTGATATTACGTTATTGATGTATATGAAGGTCAAACGGAGACGTAGAGGCCAACTCGCCAGGAATGTTGTCAAATATTACCGCCGAGACGTTAGGTTGGGTTAGGTTAGGTTATATTACGTTATTGATGTATATAAAGGTCGCACGGAGACGTAGAGGCCAACAAGACAGGAATGTCGTCAAATATTACCGCCGGGACGTTAGATTGGGCTAGGTTAGGTTATATTACGTTATTGACGTATGCAAAGGTCCCACGGAGATGCAGAGGCCAACAAGCCAGGAATGTGATCAAATATTATCGAAGAGATGTTAGATTGGCTTAGGCTAGTTTATATTATGTTATTTATGTATATAAAGGTCCCACGGAGACGTAGATGCCAACAAGCCAGGAATGTGGTCAAATATTACCACCGAGATGTTAGATTGGGTTAGGCGAGCTTATATTGTGTTATTCATGTATATAAAGGTCCCACGGAGACGTAGAGGCCAACTCGCCAGGAATGTTGTCAAATATTACCGCCGAGATGTTAGGTTGGGTTAGGTTAGCTTATATTAAGTTATTGATGTATATGAAGGTCAAACGGAGACGTAGAGGCCAACTCGCCAGGAATGTTGTCAAATATTACCGCCGAGATGATAGGATGGGTTAGGTTAGGTGATATTACGTTATTGATGTATATGAATGGCAAACGGGGACGTAGAGGCCAACTCGCCAGGAATGTTGTCAAATATTACCGCCGAGATGTTAGGTTGGGTTAGGTTAGCTTGTATTACGTTATTGATGTATATGAAGGTCAAACGGAGACGTAGAGGCCAACTCGCCAGGAATGTTGTCAAATATTACCGCCGAGATGTTAGGTTGGGTGAGGTTAGGTTATATTACGTTAGTGATGTATATGAAAGTCAAACGGAAACGTAGAGGCCAACTCGCCAGGAATGTTGTCAAATATTGTCGCCGAGATGTTAGGTTGGGTTAGGTTAGGTCATATTACGTTATTGATGTATATAAAGGTCCCACGGGGACGTAGATGCCAAGAAGCCAGGAATGTGGTCAAATATTACCACCGAGATGTTAGATTGGGTTAGGCGAGCTTATATTATGTTATTGATGTATATAAAGTTCCCACGGAGACGTAGAGGCCAACTCGCCAGGAATGTTGTCAAATATTACCGCCGAGATGATAGGTTGGGTTAGGTTAGGTGATATTACGTTATTGATGTATGTGAAGGTCAAACGGAGACGTAGAGGCAAACTCGCCAGGAATGTTGTCAAATATTACCGCCGAGATGTTAGGTTGGGTTAGGTTAGCTTATATTACGTTATTGATGTATATGAAGGTCAAACGGGGACGTAGAGGCCAACTCGCCAGGAATGTTGTCAAATATTGTAGCCGAGATGTTAGGTTGGGTTAGGTTATGTTATATTACGTTATTGATGTATATAAAGGTCCCACGGAGACGTAGAGGCCAACTCGCCAGGAATGTTGTCAAATCTTACCGCCGAGATGTTAGGTTGGGTTAGGTTAGGTTATATTACGTTATTGATGTATATGAAGGTCAAACGGAGACGTAGAGGCCAACTCGCCAGGAATGTTGTCAAATATTACCGCCGAGATGTTAGGTTAGGTTAGGTTAGGTTATATTACGTTATTGATGTATATGAAGGTCAAACGGGGACGTAGAGGCCAACTCGCCAGGAATGTTGTCAAATATTGTAGCCGAGATGTTAGGTAGGGTGAGGTTAGGTTATATTACGTTAGTGATGTATATGAAGGTCAAACGGAAACGTAGAGGCCAACTCGCCAGGAATGTTGTCAAATATTGTCGCCGAGATGTTAGGTTGGGTTATGTTAGGTCATATTACGTTATTGATGTATATAAAGGTCCCACGGGGACGTAGATGCCAAGAAGCCAGGAATGTGGTCAAATATTACCACCGAGATGTTAGATTGGGTTAGGCGAGCTTATATTATGTTATTGATGTATATAAAGTTCCCACGGTGACGTAGAGGCCAACTCGCCAGGAATGTTGTCAAATATTACCGCCGAGATGTTAGGTTGGGTTAGGTTAGGTTAGATTACGTTATTGATGTATATGAAGGTCAAACGGGGACGTAGAGGCCAACTCGCCAGGAATGTTGTCAAATATTGTAGCCGAGATGTTAGCTTGGGTCAGGTTAGGTTATATTACGTTATTGATGTATATAAAGGTCCAACGGAGACGTAGAAGCCAACAAGACAGGAATGTTGTCAAATATTACCGCCGAGATGTTAGATTGGGTTAGGTTAGGTTATATTACGTTATTGACGTATGCAAAGGTCCCACGGAGACGCAGAGGCCAACCAGCCAAGAATGTGATCAAATATTACCGAAGAGATGTTAGATTGGCTTAGGCTAGTTTATATTATGTTATTTATGTATATAAAGGTCCCACGGAGACGTAGATGCTAACAAGCCAGGAATGTGGTCAAATATTACCGTCAAGATGTTAGATTGGGTTAGGCTAGGTTATATTATATTATTGATGTATATAAAGGTCCCACGGAGACGTAGAGGCCAACTCGCCAGGAATGTTGTCAAATATTACCGAAGAGATGTTAGATTGGCTTAGGCTAGTTTATATTATGTTATTTATGTATATAAAGGTCCCACGGAGACGTAGATGCTAACAAGCCAGGAATGTTGTCAAATATTACCGCCGAGATGTTAGGTTGGGTTAGGTTAGCTTGTATTACGTTATTGATGTATATGAAGGTCAAACGGAGACGTAGAGGCCAACTCGCCAGCAATGTTGTCAAATATTGTCGCCGAGATGTTAGGTTGGGTTAGGTTAGGTTATATTACGTTATTGATGTATATAAAGGTCCCACGGAGACGTAGAGGCCAACTCGCCAGGAATGTTGTCAAATATTGTAGCCGAGATGTTAGGTTGGGTTAGGTTAGGTTATATTACGTTATTGATGTATATAAAGGTCCCACGGAGACGTAGAGGCCAACAAGACAGGAATGTCGTCAAGTATTACCGCCGGGACGTTAGATTGGGTTAGGTTAGGTTATATTACGTTAGTGACGTATGCAAAGGTCCCACGGAGATGCAGAGGCCAACAAGCCAGGAATGTGAGCAAATATTACCGAAGAGATGTTAGATTGGCTTAGGCTAGATTATATTATGTTATTTATGTATATAAAGTTCCCGCGGAGACGTAGATGCCAACAAGCCAGGAATGTGGTCAAATATTACCACCGAGATGTTAGATAGGGTTAGGCGAGCTTATATTATGTTATTGATGTATATAAAGGTCCCACGGAGACGTAGAGGCCAACTCGCCAGGAATGTTGTCAAATATTACCGCCGAGATGTTAGGTTGGGTTAGGTTAGCTTATATTACGTTATTGATGTATATGAAGGTCAAACGGGGACGTAGAGGCCAACTCGCCAGGAATATTGTCAAATATTGTAGCCGAGATGTTAGGTTGGGTTAGGTTAGGTTATATTACGTTATTGATGTATATAAAGGTCCCACGGAGACGTAGAGGCCAACAAGACAGGAATGTCGTCAAATATTACCGCCGAGACGTTAGATTGGGTTAGGTTAGGTTATATTACGTTATTGATGTATATGAAGGTCAAACGGGGACGTAGAGGCCAACTCGCCAGGAATGTTGCCAAATATTGTAGCCGAGATGCTAGGTTGGGTTAGGTTAGGTTATATTACGTTAGTGATGTATATAAAGGTCCCACGGAGACGTAGAGGCCAACTCGCCAGGAATGTTGTCAAATATTACCGCCGAGATGTTAGGTTGGGTTAGGTTAGCTTATATTACGTTATTGATGTATATGAAGGTCAAACGGAGACGTAGAGGCCAACTCGCCAGGAATGTTGTCAAATATTACCGCCGAGATGTTAGGTTGGGTTAGGGTAGGTTATATTACGTTATTGATGTATATGAGGGTTACACGGAGACGTAGAGGTGAACTCGCCAGGAATGTTGTCAGATATTACCGCCGACATGTTAGGTTGGGTTAGGTTTGGTTATATTACGTTATTGATGTATATAAAGGTCCCACGGAGACGTAGATGCCAAGAAGCCAGGAATGTGGTCAAATATTACCACCGAGATGTTAGATTGGGTTAGGCGAGCTTATATTATGTTATTGATGTATATAAAGTTCCCACGGAGACGTAGAGGCCAACTCGCCAGGAATGTTGTCAAATATTACCGCCGAGATGATAGGTTGGGTTAGGTTAGGTGATATTACGTTATTGATGTATGTGAAGGTCAAACGGAGACGTAGAGGCAAACTCGCCAGGAATGTTGTCAAATATTACCGCCGAGATGTTAGGTTGGGTTAGGTTAGCTTATATTACGTTATTGATGTATATGAAGGTCAAACGGGGACGTAGAGGCCAACTCGCCAGGAATGTTGTCAAATATTGTAGCCGAGATGTTAGGTTGGCTTAGGTTAGGTTATATTACGTTATTGATGTATATAAAGGTCCCACGGAGACGTAGAGGCCAACAAGACAGGAATGTCGTCAAATATTACCGCCGAGACGTTAGATTGGGTTAGGTTAGGTGATATTACGTTATTGATGTATATGAAGGTCAAACGGAGACGTAGAGGCCAACTCGCCAGGAATGTTGTCAAATATTGTAGCCGAAATGTTAGGTTGGGTTAGGTTATGTTATATTACGTTATTGATGTATATAAAGGTCCCACGGAGACGTAGAGGCCAACTCGCCAGGAATGTTGTCAAATCTTACCGCCGAGATGTTAGGTTGGGTTAGGTTAGGTTATATTACGTTATTGATGTATATGAAGGTCAAACGGAGACGTAGAGGCCAACTCGCCAGGAATGTTGTCAAATATTACCGCCGAGATGTTAGGTTGGGTTAGGTTAGGTTATATTACGTTATTGATGTATATGAAGGTCAAACGGGGACGTAGAGGCCAACTCGCCAGGAATGTTGTCAAATATTGTAGCCGAGATGTTAGCTTGGGTCAGGTTAGGTTATATTACGTTATTGATGTATATAAAGGTCCAACGGAGACGTAGAAGCCAACAAGACAGGAATGTTGTCAAATATTACCGCCGAGATGTTAGATTGGGTTAGGTTAGGTTATATTACGTTATTGACGTATGCAAAGGTCCCACGGAGACGCAGAGGCCAACCAGCCAAGAATGTGATCAAATATTACCGAAGAGATGTTAGATTGGCTTAGGCTAGTTTATGTTATGTTATTTATGTATATAAAGGTCCCACGGAGACGTAGATGCCAACAAGCCAGGAATGTGGTCAAATATTACCGTCAAGATGTTAGATTGGGTTAGGCTAGGTTATATTATATTATTGATGTATATAAAGGTCCCACGGAGAAGTAGAGGCCAACTCGCCAGGAATGTTGTCAAATATTACCGCCGAGATGATAGGTTGGGTTAGGTTAGGTGATATTACGTTATTGATGTATATGAAGGTCAAACGGAGACGTAGAGGCCAACTCGCCAAGAATGTTGTCAAATATTACCGCCGAGATGATATGTTGGGTTAGGTAAAGTGATATTACGTTATTGATGTATATGAAGGTAAAAACGGAGACGTAGGGGCCAACTCGCCAGGAATGTTGTCAAATATTACCGCCGAGGTGTTAGGTTGGGTTAGGTAAGGTTATATTACGTTATTGATGTATATGAAGGTCAAACGGGGACGTAGAGGCCAACTCGCCAGGAATGTTGTCAGATATTACCGCCGAGATGTTAGGTTGGGTTAGGTTAGCTTGTATTACGTTATTGATGTATATGAAGGTCAAACGGAGACGTAGAGGCCAACTCGCCAGGAATATTGTAAAATATTGTAGCCGAGATGTTAGGTTGGGTTAGGTTAGGTTATATTACGTTATTGATGTATATAAAGGTCCCACGGAGACGTAGAGGCCAACAAGACAGGAATGTCGTCAAATATTACCGCCGAGACGTTAGATTGGGTTAGGTTAGGTTATATTACGTTATTGATGTATATGAAGGTCAAACGGGGACGTAGAGGCCAACTCGCCAGGAATGTTGTCAAATATTGTAGCCGAGATGTTAGGTTGGGTTAGGTTAGGTTATATTACGTTATTGATGTATATAAAGGTCCCACGGAGACGTAGAGGCCAACAAGACAGGAATGTCGTCAAATATTACCGCCGAGACGTTAGGTTGGGTTAGGTTAGGTTATATTACGTTATTGATGTATATAAAGGTCCCACGGAGACGTAGAGGTCAACAAGACAGGAATGTCGTCAAATATTACCGCCGGGACGTTAGATTGGGCTAGGTTAGGTTATATTACGTTATTGACGTATGCAAAGGTCCCACGGAGATGCAGAGGCCAACAAGCCAGGAATGTGATCAAATATTACCGAAGAGATGTTAGATTGGCTTAGGCTAGTTTATATTATGTTATTTATGTATATAAAGGTCCCACGGAGACGTAGATGCCAACAAGCCAGGAATGTGGTCAAATATTACCACCGAGATGTTAGATTGGGTTAGGCGAGCTTATATTATGTTATTGATGTATATAAAGGTCCCACGGAGACGTAGAGGCCAACTCGCCAGGAATGTTGTCAAATATTACCGCCGAGATGATAGGTTGGGTTAGGTAAGGTGATATTACGTTATTGATGTATATGAAGGTAAAAACGGAGACGTAGGGGCCAACTCGCCAGGAATGTCGTCAAATATTACCGCAGAGGTGTTAGGTTGGGTTAGGTTAGGTTATATTACGTTATTGATGTATATGAAGGGCAAACGGGGACGTAGAGGCCAACTCGCCAGGAATGTTGTCAAATATTACCGCCGAGATGTTAGGTTGGGTTAGGTTAGCTTGTATTACGTTATTGATGTATATGAAGGTCAAACGGAGACGTAGAGGCCAACTCGCCAGGAATGTTGTCAAATATTACCGCCGAGATGTTAGGTTGGGTGAGGTTAGGTTATATTACGTTAGTGATGTATATGAAAGTCAAACGGAAACGTAGAGGCCAACTCGCCAGGAATGTTGTCAAATATTGTCGCCGAAATGTTAGGTTGGGTTAGGTTAGGTTATATTACGTTATTTATGTATATAAAGATCCCACGGAGACGTAGAGGCCAACTCGCCAGAATTGTTGTCAAATATTATCGCCGAGATGTTAGGTTGGGTTAGGTTATGTTATATTCCGTTATTGATGTATATAAATGTCCCACGGAGACTTAGAGGCCAACTCGCCAGGAATGTTTTCAAATATTACCACCGAGATGTTAGGTTGGGGTAGGTTAGGTTATATTACGTTATAGATGTATATAAAGGTCACACGCAGACGTAGAGGCCAACTCGCCAGGAATGTTGTCAAATAATACCGCCGAGATGTTAGGTTGGGTTAGGTTAGGTTATATCACGTTATTGATGTATATGAAGGTCAAACGGAGACGTAGAGGCCAACTCGCCAGGAATGTTGTCAAATAGTACCGCCGAGATGTTAGGTTGGGTTAGGTAAGGTGATATTACGTTATTGATGTATATGAAGGTAAAAACGGAGACGTAGGGGCCAACTCGCCAGGAATGTCGTCAAATATTACCGCAGAGGTGTTAGGTTGGGTTAGGTTAGGTTATATTACGTTATTGATGTATATGAAGGGCAAACGGGGACGTAGAGGCCAACTCGCCAGGAATGTTGTCAAATATTACCGCCGAGATGTTAGGTTGGGTTAGGTTAGCTTGTATTACGTTATTGATGTATATGAAGGTCAAACGGAGACGTAGAGGCCAACTCGCCAGGAATGTTGTCAAATATTACCGCCGAGATGTTAGGTTGGGTGAGGTTAGGTTATATTACGTTAGTGATGTATATGAAAGTCAAACGGAAACGTAGAGGCCAACTCGCCAGGAATGTTGTCAAATATTGTCGCCGAAATGTTAGGTTGGGTTAGGTTAGGTTATATTACGTTATTTATGTATATAAAGGTCCCACGGAGACGTAGAGGCCAACTCGCCAGAATTGTTGTCAAATATTACCGCCGAGATGTTAGGTTGGGTTAGGTTATGTTATATTCCGTTATTGATGTATATAAATGTCCCACGGAGACTTAGAGGCCAACTCGCCAGGAATGTTTTCAAATATTACCACCGAGATGTTAGGTTGGGGTAGGTTAGGTTATATTACGTTATAGATGTATATAAAGGTCACACGCAGACGTAGAGGCCAACTCGCCAGGAATGTTGTCAAATAATACCGCCGAGATGTTAGGTTGGGTTAGGTTAGGTTATATTACGTTATTGATGTATATGAAGGTCAAACGGAGACGTAGAGGCCAACTCGCCAGGAATGTTGTCAAATAGTACCGCCGAGATGTTAGGTTGGGTTAGGTTAGGTTATATTACGTTATTGATGTATATGAGGGTTAAACGGAGACGTAGAGGTCAACTCGCCAGGAATGTTGTCAGATATTACCGCCGACATGTTAGGTTGGGTTAGGTTTGGTTATATTACGTTATTGATGTATATAAAGGTCCCACGGATACGGAGAAGCCAACTCGCCACGAATGTTGTCAAATGTTACCGCCGAGACGTTAGGTTGGGTTAGGTTAGGTTATATTACGTTATTGATGTATATAAAGGTCCCACGGAGACGTAGAGGCCAAGAAGCCAGGAATGTGGTCAAATATTACCGCCGAGATGATAGGTTGGGTTAGGTTAGGTTATATTGCGTTATTGATGTATATAAATGTCCCACGGGGACGTAGAGGCCAACTCGCCAGGAATGTTGTCAAATATTACCGCCGAGATGATAGGTTGGGTTAGGTTTGGTGATATTACGTAATTGATGTATATAAAGGTCCCACGGAGACGTAGAGGCCAACAAGACAGGAATGTCGTCAAATATTACCGCCGAGATGTTAGGTTGGGTCAGGTTAGGTTATATTACGTTAGTGATGTATATGAAGGTCAAACGGGGACGTAGAGGCCAACTCGCCAGGAATGTTGTCAAATATTGTAGCCAAGATGTTAGGTTGGGTTAGGTTAGGTTATATTACGTTATTGATGTATATAAAGGTCCCACGCAGACGTAGAGGCCAACAAGCCAGGAATGTTGTCAAATATTACCGCCGAGATGTTAGGTTGGGTTAGGTTTAGTTATATTACGTTATTGATGTATATAAAGGTCCCACGGAGACGTAGAGGCCACCAAGACAGGAATGTCGTCAAATATTACCGCCGAGATGTGAGATTGTGTTAGGTTAGGTTATATTACGTTATTGACGTATGTAAAGGTCCCACGGAGACGCAGAGGCCAACAAGCCAGGAATGTGGTCAAATATTACCGAAGAGATGTTAGATTGGGTTAGGCTAGTTTATATTACGTTATTTATGTATATAAAGGTCCCACGGAGACGTAGATGCCAACAAGCCAGGAATGTGGTCAAATATTACCGCCGAGATGTTAGATTGGGTTAGGCTAGCTTATATTATGTTATTGATGTATATAAAGGTCCCACGTAGACGTAGAGGCCAACTCGCCAGGAATGTTGTCCAATATTACCGCCTAGATGTTAGGTTGGGTTAGGTTAGGTTATATTACGTTATTGATGTATATAAAGGTCCCACGGAGACGCAGAGGCCAACAAGACAGGAATGTCGTCAAATATTACCGCCGGGACGTTAGATTGGGTTAGGTTAGGTTATATTACGTTATTGACGTATGCAAAGGTCCCACGGAGATGCAGAGGCCAACAAGCCAGGAATGTGATCAAATATAACCGAAGAGATGTTAGATTGGCTTAGGCTAGTTTATATTATGTTATTTATGTATGTAAAGGTCCCACGGAGACGTAGATGCCAACAAGCCAGGAATGTGGTCAAATATTACCGCCGAGATGTTAGATTGGGTTAGGTTAGGTTATATTACGTCATTGACGTATGCAAAGGTCCCACGGAGACGCAGAGGCCAACAAGCCAGGAATGTGATCAAATATTACCGACGAGATGTTAGATTGGCTTAGGCTAGTTTATATTATGTTATTTATGTATATAAAGGTCCCGCGGAGACGTAGATGCCAACAAGCCAGGAATGTGGTCAAATATTACCACCGAGAAGTTAGATTGGGTTAGGCGAGCTTATATTATGTTATTGATGTATATAAAGGTCCCACGGAGACGTAGAGGCCAAGTCGCCAGGAATGTGGTCAAATATTACCGCCGAGATGATAGGTTGGGTTAGGTTAGGTGATATTACGTTATTGATGTATATGAAGGTCAAACGGAGACGTAGAGGCCAACTCGCCAGGAATGTTGTCAAATCTTACCTCCGAGATGTTAGGTTGGGTTAGGTTAGCTTATATTACGTTATTGATGTATATGAAGGTCAGACGGAGACGTAGAGGCCAACTCGCCAGGAATGTTGTCAAATATTACCGCCGAGATGTTAGGTTGTGTTAGGTTAGCTTGTATTACGTTATTGATGTATATGAAGGTCAAGCGGAGAAGTAGAGGCCAACTCGCCAGAAATGTTGTCAAATATTACCGCCGAGATGTTAGGTTGGGTTAGGTTATGTTATATTCCGTTATTGATGTATATAAATGTCCCACGGAGACTTAGAGGCCAACTCGCCAGGAATGTTTTCAAATATTACCACCGAGATGTTAGGTTGGGGTAGGTTAGGTTATATTACGTTATAGATGTATATAAAGGTCACACGCAGACGTAGAGGCCAACTCGCCAGGAATGTTGTCAAATAATACTGCCGAGATGTTAGGTTGGGTTAGGTTAGGTTATATTACGTTATTGATGTATATGAAGGTCAAACGGAGACGTAGAGGCCAACTCGCCAGGAATGTTGTCAAATAGTACCGCCGAGGTGTTAGGTTGGGTTAGGTTAGGTTATATTACGTTATTGATGTATATGAGGGTTAAACGGAGACGTAGAGGTCAACTCGCCAGGAATGTTGTCAGATATTACCGCCGACATGTTAGGTTGGGTTAGGTTTGGTTATATTACGTTATTGATGTATATAAAGGTCCCACGGATACGGAGAAGCCAACTCGCCACGAATGTTGTCAAATGTTACCGCCGAGACGTTAGGTTGGGTTAGGTTAGGTTATATTACGTTATTGATGTATATGAAGGTCAAACGGGGACGTAGAGGCCAACTCGCCAGGAATGTTGCCAAATATTGTAGCCGAGATGTTAGATTGGGTTAGGCGAGCTTATATTATGTTATTGATGTATATAAAGGTCCCACGGAGACGTAGAGGCCAACTCGCCAGGAATGTTGTCAAATATTACCGCCGAGATGATAGGTTGGGTTAAGTTAGGTGATATTACGTTATTGATGTATATGAAGGTCAAACGGAGAGGTAGAGGCCAACTCGCCAGGAATGTTGTCAAATAGTACCGCCGAGATGTTAGGTTGGGTTAGGTTAGGTTATATTACGTTATTGATGTATATGAGGGTTACACGGGGACGTAGAGGTCAACTCGCCAGGAATGTTGTCAGATATTACCGCCGACATGTTAGGTTGGGTTAGGTTTGGTTATATTACGTTATTGATGTATATAAAGGTCCCACGGATACGGAGAAGCCAACTCGCCACGAATGTTGTCAAATGTTACCGCCGAGACGTTAGGTTGGGTTAGGTTAGGTTGTATTACGTTATTGATGTATATAAAGGTCCCACGGAGACGTAGAGGCCAAGAAGCCAGGAATGTGGTCAAATATTACCGCCGAGATGATAGGTTGGGTTAGGTTAGGTTATATTGCGTTATTGATGTATATAAAGGTCCCACGGGGACGTAGAGGCCAACTCGCCAGGAATGTTGTCAAATATTACCGCCGAGATGATAGGTTGGGTTAGGTTTGGTGATATTACGTAATTGATGTATATAAACGTCCCACGGAGACGTAGAGGCCAACAAGACAGGAATGTCGTCAAATATTACCGCCGAGATGTTAGGTTGGGTCAGGTTAGGTTATATTACCTTAGTGATGTATATGAAGGTCAAACGGGGACGTAGAGGCCAACTCGCCAGGAATGTTGTCAAATATTGTAGCCAAGATGTTAGGTTGGGTTAGGTTAGGTTATATTACGTTATTGATGTATATAAAGGTCCCACGCAGACGTAGAGGCCAACAAGCCAGGAATGTTGTCAAATATTACCGCCGAGATGTTAGGTTGGGTTAGGTTTAGTTATATTACGTTATTGATGTATATAAAGGTCCCACGGAGACGTAGAGGCCACCAAGACAGGAATGTCGTCAAATATTACCGCCGAGATGTGAGATTGTGTTAGGTTAGGTTATATTACGTTATTGACGTATGTAAAGGTCCCACGGAGACGCAGAGGCCAACAAGCCAGGAATGTGGTCAAATATTACCGAAGAGATGTTAGATTGGGTTAGGCTAGTTTATATTACGTTATTTATGTATATAAAGGTCCCACGGAGACGTAGATGCCAACAAGCCAGGAATGTGGTCAAATATTACCGCCGAGATGTTAGATTGGGTTAGGCTAGCTTATATTATGTTATTGATGTATATAAATGTCCCACGTAGACGTAGAGGCCAACTCGCCAGGAATGTTGTCCAATATTACCGCCTAGATGTTAGGTTGGGTTAGGTTAGGTTATATTACATTATTGATGTATATAAAGGTCCCACGGAGACGCAGAGGCCAACAAGACAGGAATGTCGTCAAATATTACCGCCGGGACGTTAGATTGGGTTAGGTTAGGTTATATTACGTTATTGACGTATGCAAAGGTCCCACGGAGATGCAGAGGCCAACAAGCCAGGAATGTGATCAAATATTACCGAAGAGATGTTAGATTGGCTTAGGCTAGTTTATATTATGTTATTTATGTATATAAAGGTCCCACGGAGACGTAGATGCCAACAAGCCAGGAATGTGGTCAAATATTACCACCGAGAAGTTAGATTGGGTTAGGCGAGCTTATATTATGTTATTGATGTATATAAAGGTCCCACGGAGACGTAGAGGCCAAGTCGCCAGGAATGTGGTCAAATATTACCGCCGAGATGTTAGGTTGGGTGAGGTTAGGTTATATTACGTTAGTGATGTATATGAAAGTCAAACGGAAACGTAGAGGCCAACTCGCCAGGAATGTTGTCAAATATTGTCGCCGAGATGTTAGGTTGGGTTAGGTTAGGTTATATTACGTTATTGATGTATATAAAGGTCCCACGGAGATGTAGAGGCCAACTCGCCAGGAATGTTGTCAAATATTGTAGCCGAGATGTTAGGTTGGGTTAGGTTAGGTTATATTACGTTATTGATGTATATAAATGTCCCACGGAGACGTAGAGGCCAACAAGACAGGAATGTCGTCAAATATTACCGCCGGGACGTTAGATTGGGTTAGGTTAGGTTATATTACGTTATTGACGTATGCAAAGGTCCCACGGAGATGCAGAGGCCAACAAGCCAGGAATGTGATCAAATATTACCGAAGAGATGTTAGCTTGGCTTAGGCTAGTTTATATTATGTTATTTATGTATATAAAGGTCCCACGGATACGCAGAGGCCAACTCGCCAGGAATGTTGTCAAATATTACCGCCGAGATGATAGGTTGGGTTAGGTAAGCTGATATTACGTTATTGATGTATATGAATGTAAAAACGGAGACGTAGAGGCCAACTCGCCAGGAATGTTGTCAAATATTACCGCCGAGATGTTAGGTTGGGTGAGGTTAGGTTATATTACGTTAGTGATGTATATGAAAGTCAAACGGAAACGTAGAGGCCAACTCGCCAGGAATGTTGTCAAATATTGTCGCCGAGATGTTAGGTTGGGTTAGGTTAGGTTATATTACGTTATTGATGTATATAAAGGTCCCACGGAGACGTAGAGGCCAACTCGCCAGGAATGTTGTCAAATATTGTAGCCGAGATGTTAGGTTGGGTTAGGTTAGGTTATATTACGTTATTGATGTATATAAATGTCCCACGGAGACGTAGAGGCCAACAAGACAGGAATGTCGTCAAATATTACCGCCGGGACGTTAGATTGGGTTAGGTTAGGTTATATTACGTTATTGACGTATGCAAAGGTCCCACGGAGATGCAGAGGCCAACAAGCCAGGAATGTGATCAAATATTACCGAAGAGATGTTAGCTTGGCTTAGGCTAGTTTATATTATGTTATTTATGTATATAAAGGTCCCACGGAGACGCAGAGGTCAACTCGCCAGGAATGTTGTCAAATATTACCGCCGAGATGATAGGTTGGGTTAGGTAAGCTGATATTACGTTATTGATGTATATGAATGTAAAAACGGAGACGTAGAGGCCAACTCGCCAGGAATGTTGTCAAATATTACCGCCGAGATGTTAGGTTGGGTGAGGTTAGGTTATATTACGTTAGTGATGTATATGAAATTCAAACGGAAACGTAGAGGCCAACTCGCCAGCAATGTTGTCAAATATTGTCGCCGAGATGTTAGGTTGGGTTAGGTTAGGTTATATTACGTTATTGATGTATATAAAGGTCCCACGAAGACGTAGAGGCCAACTCGACAGGAATGTTGTCAAATATTACCGCCGAGATGATAGGTTGGGTGAGGTTAGGTTATATTACGTTAGTGATGTATATGAAAGTCAAACGGAAACGTAGAGGCCAACTCGCCAGGAATGTTGTCAAATATTGTCGCCGAGATGTTAGGTTGGGTTAGGTTATGTTATATTCCGTTATTGATGTATATGAAGGTCAAACGGGGACGTAGAGGCCAACTCGCCAGGAATGTTGCCAAATATTGTAGCCGAGATGTTAGATTGGGTTAGGCGAGCTTATATTATGTTATTGATGTATATAAAGGTCCCACGGAGACGTAGAGGCCAACTCGCCAGGAATGTTGTCAAATATTACCGCCGAGATGATAGGTTGGGTTAGGTTAGGTGATCTTACGTTATTGATGTATATGAAGGTCAAACGGAGACGTAGAGGCCAACTCGCCAGGAATGTTGTCAAATAGTACCGCCGAGATGTTAGGTTGGGTTAGGTTAGGTTATATTACGTTATTGATGTATATGAGGGTTACACGGAGACGTAGAGGTCAACTCGCCAGGAATGTTGTCAGATATTACCGCCGACATGTTAGGTTGGGTTAGGTTTGGTTATATTACGTTATTGATGTATATAAAGGTCCCACGGATACGGAGAAGCCAACTCGCCACGAATGTTGTCAAATGTTACCGCCGAGACGTTAGGTTGGGTTAGGTTAGGTTATATTACGTTATTGATGTATATAAAGGTCCCACGGAGACGTAGAGGCCAAGAAGCCAGGAATGTGGTCAAATATTACCGCCGAGATGATAGGTTGGGTTAGGTTAGGTTATATTGCGTTATTGATGTATATAAAGGTCCCACGGGGACGTAGAGGCCAACTCGCCAGGAATGTTGTCAAATATTACCGCCGAGATGATAGGTTGGGTTAGGTTTGGTGATATTACGTAATTGATGTATATAAAGGTCCCACGGAGACGTAGAGGCCAACAAGACAGGAATGTCGTCAAATATTACCGCCGAGACGTTAGATTGGGTTAGGTTAGGTTATATTACGTTATTGACGTATGTAAAGGTCCAACGGAGACGCAGAGGCCAACAAGCCAGGAATGTGATCAAATATTACCGAAGAGATGTTAGATTGGCTTAGGCTAGTTTATATTATGTTATTTATGTATATAAAGGTCCCACGGAGACGTAGATGCCAACAAGCCAGGAATGTGGTCAAATATTACCGCCGAGATGTTAGATTGGGTTAGGCTAGCTTATATTACGTTATTGGTGTATATAAAGGTTCCAGGGAGACGTAGAGGCCAACTCGCCAGGAATGTTGTCAAATATTACCGCCGAGATGATAGGTTGGGTTAGGTTAGCTTATATTACGTTATTGATTTATATGAAGGTCAAACGGAGCCGTAGAGGCCAACTCGCCAGGAATGTTGTCAAATATAACCGCCGAGGTGTTAGGTTGGGTTAGGTTAGGTTATATTACGTTATTGATGTATAAGAAGGTCAAACGGGGACGTAGAGGCCAACTCGCCAGGAATGTTGTCAAATATTACCGCCGAGATGTTAGGTTGGGTTAGGTTAGGTTATATTACGTTATTGATGTATATAAAGGTCCCACGGAGACGTAGATGCCAACAAGCCAGGAATGTGGTCAAATATTACCGTCAAGATGTTAGATTGGGTTAGGCTAAGTTATATTGTATTATTGATGTATATAAAGGTCCAACGGAGACGTAGAGGCCAACTCGCCAGGAATGTTGTCAAATATTACCGCCGAGATGATAGGTTGGGTTAGGTAAGGTTATATTACGTTATTGATGTATATGAAGGTAAAAACGGAGACGTAGAGGCCAACTCGCCAGGAATGTTGTCAAATATTACCGCCGAGGTGTTAGGTTGGGTTAGGGTAGGTTATATTACGTTATTGATGTATATGAAGGTCAAACGGGGACGTAGAGCCCAACTCGCCAGGAATGTTGTCAAATATTACCGCCGAGATGTTAGGTTGTGTTAGGTTAGCTTGTATTACGTTATTGATGTATATGAAGGTCAAGCGGAGACGTAGAGGCCAACTCGCCAGGAATGTTGTCAAATATTACCGCCGAGATGTTAGGTTGGGTGAGGTTAGGTTATATTACGTTAGTGATGTATATGAAAGTCAAACGGAAACGTAGAGGCCAACTCGCCAGGAATGTTGTCAAATATTGTCGCCGAGATGTTAGGTTGGGTTAGGTTAGGTTATATTACGTTATTGATGTATATAAAGGTCCCACGGAGACGTAGAGGCCAACTCGCCAGGAATGTTGTCAAATATTACCGCCGGGATGATAGGTTGGGTTAGGTTAGGTGATATTACGTTATTGATGCATATGAAGGTCAAACGGAGACGTAGAGGCCAACTCGCCAGGAATGTTGTCAAATCTTACCGCCGAGATGTTAGGTTGGGTTAGGTTAGGTTATATTATGTTATTTATGTATATAAAGGTCCCACGGAGACGTAGAAGCCAACAAGCCAGGAATGTGGTCAAATATTACCGCCGAGATGTTAGATTGGGTTAGGTTAGGTTATATTACGTCATTGACGTATGCAAAGGTCCCACGGAGACGCAGAGGCCAACAAGCCAGGAATGTGATCAAATATTACCGAAGAGATGTTAGATTGGCTTAGGCTAGTTTATATTATGTTATTTATGTATATAAAGGTCCCACGGAGACGTAGATGCCAACAAGCCAGGAATGTGGTCAAATATTACCGCCGAGATGTTAGATTGGGTTAGGTTATGTTATATTCCGTTATTGATGTATATGAAGGTCAAACGGGGACGTAGAGGCCAACTCGCCAGGAATGTTGTCAAATCTTACCGCCGAGATGTTAGGTTGGGTTAGGTTAGGTTATATTACGTTATTGATGTATATGAATGTCAAACGGAGACGTAGAGGCCAACTCGCCAGGAATGTTGTCAAATATTACCGCCGAGATGATAGGTTGGGTTAGGTTAGGTGATATTACGTTATTGATGTATATGAAGGTGAAACGGAGACGTAGAGGCCAACTCGCCAGGAATGTTGTCAAATATTACCGCCGAGATGTTAAGTTGGGTTAGGTTAGGTTATATTACGTTATTGATGTATATGAAGGTCAAACGGGGACGTAGAGGCCAACTCGCCAGGAATGTTGTCAAATATTGTAGCCCAGATGTTAGGTTGGGTTAGGTTAGGTTATATTACGTTATTGATGTATATAAAGGTCCCACGGAGACGTAGAGGCCAACAAGACAGAAATGTCGTCAAATATTACCGCCGGGACGTTAGATTGGGTTAGGTTAGGTTATATTACGTTATTGAAGTATGCAAAGGTCCCACGGATATTCAGAGGCCAACAAGCCAGGAATGTGATCAAATATTACCGCCGAGATGTTAGATTGGGTTAGGCTAGTTTATATTATGTTATTTATGTATATAAAGGTCGCCGGAGACGTAGAGGCCAACTCGCCAGGAATGTTGTCAAATATTACCGCCGAGATGATAGGTTGGGTTAGGTTAGCTTATATTACGTTATTGATGTATATGAATGTCAAACGGAGACGTAGAGGCCAACTCGCCAGGAATGTTGTCAAATATTACCGCCGAGGTGTTAGGTTGGGTTAGGCTAGCTTATATTATGTTATTGATGTATATAAAGGTCCCCGGAGACGTAGATGCCAACTCGCCAGGAATGTTGGCAAATATTACCGCCTAGATGTTAGGATGGGTTAGGTTAGGTTATATTACGTTATTGATGTATATAAAGGTCCCACGGAGACGTCGAGGCCAACAAGACAGGAATGTTGTCAAATATTACCGCCGAGATGTTAGGTTGGGTTAGGTTAGGTTATATTACGTTATTAATGTATATAAAGGTCCCACGGAGACGTAGAGGCCAACAAGACAGGAATGTCGTCAAACATTACCGCCGAGATGTTAGATTGGGTTAGGTTAGGTTATATTACGTTATTGACGTATGCAAAGGTTCCACGGAGACGCAGAGGCCAACAAGCCAGGTATGTGATCAAATATTACCGAAGAGATGTTAGATTGGCTTAGGCTAGTTTATATTATATTATTTATGTATATAAAGGTTCCACGGAGACGTAGATGCCAACAAGCCAGGAATCTTGTCAAATATTACCGCCGAGATGTTAGGTTGGGTTAGGTTAGGTTATATTACGTTATTGATGTATATAAAGGTCCCACGGAGACGTAGAGGCCAACAAGACAGGAATGTCGTCAAATATTACCGCCGAGATGTTAGATTGGGTTATGTTAGGTTATATTACGTTATTGACGTATGCAAAGGTCCCACGGAGACGCAGAGGCCAACAAGCCAGGAATGTGATCGAATATTACCGAAGAGATGTTAGATTGGCTTAGGCTAGTTTATATTATGTTATTTATGTACATAAAGGTCCCACGGAGACGTAGAGGCCAACAAGACAGGAATGTTGTCAAATATTCCCGCCGAGATGTTAGGTTCGGTTAGGTTATGTTATATTCCGTTATTGATGTATATAAATGTCCCACGGAGACTTAGAGGCCAACTCGCCAGGAATGTTTTCAAATATTACCGCCGAGATGTTAGTTTGGGGTAGGTTAGGTTATATTACGTTGTAGATGTATATAAAGGTCCTACGCAGACGTAGAGGCCAACAAGCCAGGAATGTTGTCAAATATTACCGCCGAGATGTTAGGTTGGGTTAGGTTAGGTTATATTACGTTATTGATGTATATGAATGTCAAACGGAGACGTAGAGGCCAACTCGCCAGGAATGTTGTCAAATATTACCGCCGAGATGATAGGTTGGGTTAGGTTAGGTGATATTACGTTATTGATGTATATGAAGGTGAAACGGAGACGTAGAGGCCAACTCGCCAGGAATGTTGTCAAATATTACCGCCGAGATGTTAAGTTGGGTTAGGTTAGGTTATATTACGTTATTGATGTATATGAAGGTCAAACGGGGACGTAGAGGCCAACTCGCCAGGAATGTTGTCAAATATTGTAGCCCAGATGTTAGGTTGGGTTAGGTTAGGTTATATTACGTTATTGATGTATATAAAGGTCCCACGGAGACGTAGAGGCCAACAAGACAGAAATGTCGTCAAATATTACCGCCGGGACGTTAGATTGGGTTAGGTTAGGTTATATTACGTTATTGAAGTATGCAAAGGTCCCACGGATATTCAGAGGCCAACAAGCCAGGAATGTGATCAAATATTACCGCCGAGATGTTAGATTGGGTTAGGCTAGTTTATATTATGTTATTTATGTATATAAAGGTCGCCGGAGACGTAGAGGCCAACTCGCCAGGAATGTTGTCAAATATTACCGCCGAGATGATAGGTTGGGTTAGGTTAGCTTATATTACGTTATTGATGTATATGAATGTCAAACGGAGACGTAGAGGCCAACTCGCCAGGAATGTTGTCAAATATTACCGCCGAGGTGTTAGGTTGGGTTAGGCTAGCTTATATTATGTTATTGATGTATATAAAGGTCCCCGGAGACGTAGATGCCAACTCGCCAGGAATGTTGGCAAATATTACCGCCTAGATGTTAGGATGGGTTAGGTTAGGTTATATTACGTTATTGATGTATATAAAGGTCCCACGGAGACGTCGAGGCCAACAAGACAGGAATGTTGTCAAATATTACCGCCGAGATGTTAGGTTGGGTTAGGTTAGGTTATATTACGTTATTAATGTATATAAAGGTCCCACGGAGACGTAGAGGCCAACAAGACAGGAATGTCGTCAAACATTACCGCCGAGATGTTAGATTGGGTTAGGTTAGGTTATATTACGTTATTGACGTATGCAAAGGTTCCACGGAGACGCAGAGGCCAACAAGCCAGGTATGTGATCAAATATTACCGAAGAGATGTTAGATTGGCTTAGGCTAGTTTATATTATATTATTTATGTATATAAAGGTTCCACGGAGACGTAGATGCCAACAAGCCAGGAATCTTGTCAAATATTACCGCCGAGATGTTAGGTTGGGTTAGGTTAGGTTATATTACGTTATTGATGTATATAAAGGTCCCACGGAGACGTAGAGGCCAACAAGACAGGAATGTCGTCAAATATTACCGCCGAGATGTTAGATTGGGTTATGTTAGGTTATATTACGTTATTGACGTATGCAAAGGTCCCACGGAGACGCAGAGGCCAACAAGCCAGGAATGTGATCGAATATTACCGAAGAGATGTTAGATTGGCTTAGGCTAGTTTATATTATGTTATTTATGTACATAAAGGTCCCACGGAGACGTAGAGGCCAACAAGACAGGAATGTTGTCAAATATTCCCGCCGAGATGTTAGGTTCGGTTAGGTTATGTTATATTCCGTTATTGATGTATATAAATGTCCCACGGAGACTTAGAGGCCAACTCGCCAGGAATGTTTTCAAATATTACCGCCGAGATGTTAGTTTGGGGTAGGTTAGGTTATATTACGTTGTAGATGTATATAAAGGTCCTACGCAGACGTAGAGGCCAACAAGCCAGGAATGTTGTCAAATATTACCGCCGAGATGTTAGGTTGGGTTAGGTTAGGTTATATTACGTTATTGACGTATGCAAAGGTCCCACGGAGACGCAGAGGCCAACAAGCCAGGAATGTGATCGAATATTACCGAAGAGATGTTAGATTGGCTTAGGCTAGTTTATATTATGTTATTTATGTACATAAAGGTCCCACGGAGACGTAGATGCCAACAAGCCAGGAATGTGGTCAAATATTACCGCCGAGATGTTAGGTTGGGTTAGGTTAGGTTATATTACGTTATTGATGTATATAAAGGTCCCACGGAGACGTCGAGGCCAACAAGACAGGAATGTTGTCAAATATTACCGCCGAGATGTTAGGTTGGGTTAGGTTAGGTTATATTAGGTTATAGATGTATATAAAGGTCCCACGGAGACGTAGAGGCCAACAAGGCAGGAATGTCGTCAAATATTACCGCCGAGATAATAGGTTGGGTTAGGCTAGCTTATATTATGTTATTGATGTATATAAAGGTCCCACGGAAACGTAGAGGCCAACAAGACAGGAATGTCGTCAAACATTACCGCCGAGATGTTAGATTGGGTTAGGTTAGGTTATATTACGTTCTTGACGTATGCAATGGTTCCACGGAGACGCAGAGGCCAACAAGCCAGGTATATGATCAAATATTACCGAAGAGATGTTAGATTGGGTTATGTTAGGTTATATTACGTTATTGACGTATATAAAGGTCCCACGAAGACGTCGAGGCCAACAAGACAGGAATGTTGTCAAATATTACCGCCGAGATGTTAGGTTGGGTTAGGTTAGGTTATATTACGTTATTGATGTACATAAAGGTCCCACGGAGACGTAGAGGCCAACAAGACAGGAATGTTGTAAAATATTCACGCCGAGATGTTAGGTTCGGTTAGGTTATGTTATATTCCGTTATTGATGTATATAAATGTCCCACGGAGACTTAGAGGCCAACTCGCCAGGAATGTTTTCAAATATTACCACCGAGATGTTAGTTTGGGGTAGGTTAGGTTATATTACGTTGTAGATGTATATAAAGGTCCTACGCAGACGTAGAGGCTAAAAAGCCAGGAATGTTGTCAAATATTACCGCCGAGATGTTAGGTTGGGTTAGGTTAGGTTATATTACGTTATTGATGTATATAAAGGTCCCACGGAGACGTAGAGGCCAACAAGACAGGAATGTCGTCAAACATTACCGCCGAGATGTTAGATTGGGTTAGGTTAGGTTATATTACGTTATTGACGTATGCAAAGGTTCCACGGAGACGCAGAGGCCAACAAGCCAGGTATGTGATCAAATATTACCGAAGAGATGTTAGATTGGCTTAGGCTAGTTTATATTATGTTATTTATGTATATAAAGGTTCCACGGAGACGTAGATGCCAACAAGCCAGGAATCTTGTCAAATATTGCCGCCGAGATGTTAGGTTGGGTTAGGTTAGGTTATATTACGTTATTGATGTATATAAAGGTCCCACGGAGACGTAGAGGCCAACAAGACAGGAATGTCGTCAAATATTACCGCCGAGATGTTAGATTGGGTTATGTTAGGTTATATTACGTTATTGACGTATGCAAAGGTCCCACGGAGACGCAGAGGCCAACAAGCCAGGAATGTGATCGAATATTACCGAAGAGATGTTAGATTGGCTTAGGCTAGTTTATATTATGTTATTTATGTACATAAAGGTCCCACGGAGACGTAGAGGCCAACAAGACAGGAATGTTTTCAAATATTCCCGCCGAGATGTTAGGTTGGGTTAAGTTATGTTATATTCCGTTATTGATGTATATAAATGTCCCACGGAGACTTAGAGGCCAACTCGCCAGGCATGTTTTCAAATATTACCGCCGAGATGTTAGTTTGGGGTAGGTTAGGTTATATTACGTTGTAGATGTATATAAAGGTCCTACGCAGACGTAGAGGCCAACAAGCCAGGAATGTTGTCAAATATTACCGCCGAGATGTTAGGTTGGGTTAGGTTAGGTTATATTACGTTATTGATGTATATAAAGGTCCCACGGAGACGTAGAGGCCAACAAGCCAGGAAGGTGGTCAAATATTACCGCCGAGATGTTAGGTTGGGTTAGGTTAGGTTATATTAGGTTATAAATGTATATAAATGTCCCACGGAGACGTAGATGCCAACAAGCCAGGAATGTGGTCCAATATTACCGCCGAGATGTTAGATTGGGTTAGGCTAGCTTAGAATATGTTATTGATGTATATAAAGGTCCCACGGAGACGTAGAGGCTAACTCGCCAGGAATTTTTTCAAATATTACCGCCGAGATGATAGGTTGGGTTAGGTTAGGTTATATTGCGTTATGGATGTATATAAAGGTCCCACGGGGACGTAGAGGCCAACAAGACAGGAATGTCGTCAAACATTACCGCCGAGATGTTAGATTGGGTTAGGTTAGGTTATATTACGTTATTGACGTATGCAAAGGTTCCACGGAGACGCAGAGGCCAACAAGCCAGGTATGTGATCAAATATTACCGAAGAGATGTTAGATTGGCTTAGGCTAGTTTATATTATGTTATTTATGTATATAAAGGTTCCACGGAGACGTAGATGCCAACAAGCCAGGAATCTTGTCAAATATTGCCGCCGAGATGTTAGGTTGGGTTAGGTTAGGTTATATTACGTTATTGATGTATATAAAGGTCCCACGGAGACGTAGAGGCCAACAAGACAGGAATGTCGTCAAATATTACCGCCGAGATGTTAGATTGGGTTATGTTAGGTTATATTACGTTATTGACGTATGCAAAGGTCCCACGGAGACGCAGAGGCCAACAAGCCAGGAATGTGATCGAATATTACCGAAGAGATGTTAGATTGGCTTAGGCTAGTTTATATTATGTTATTTATGTACATAAAGGTCCCACGGAGACGTAGAGGCCAACAAGACAGGAATGTTTTCAAATATTCCCGCCGAGATGTTAGGTTGGGTTAAGTTATGTTATATTCCGTTATTGATGTATATAAATGTCCCACGGAGACTTAGAGGCCAACTCGCCAGGCATGTTTTCAAATATTACCGCCGAGATGTTAGTTTGGGGTAGGTTAGGTTATATTACGTTGTAGATGTATATAAAGGTCCTACGCAGACGTAGAGGCCAACAAGCCAGGAATGTTGTCAAATATTACCGCCGAGATGTTAGGTTGGGTTAGGTTAGGTTATATTACGTTATTGATGTATATAAAGGTCCCACGGAGACGTAGAGGCCAACAAGCCAGGAAGGTGGTCAAATATTACCGCCGAGATGTTAGGTTGGGTTAGGTTAGGTTATATTAGGTTATAAATGTATATAAATGTCCCACGGAGACGTAGATGCCAACAAGCCAGGAATGTGGTCCAATATTACCGCCGAGATGTTAGATTGGGTTAGGCTAGCTTAGAATATGTTATTGATGTATATAAAGGTCCCACGGAGACGTAGAGGCTAACTCGCCAGGAATTTTTTCAAATATTACCGCCGAGATGATAGGTTGGGTTAGGTTAGGTTATATTGCGTTATGGATGTATATAAAGGTCCCACGGGGACGTAGAGGCCAACAAGACAGGAATGTCGTCAAACATTACCGCCGAGATGTTAGATTGGGTTAGGTTAGGTTATATTACGTTATTGACGTATGCAAAGGTTCCACGGAGACGCAGAGGCCAACAAGCCAGGTATGTGATCAAATATTACCGAAGAGATGTTAGATTGGCTTAGGCTAGTTTATATTATGTTATTTATGTATATAAAGGTTCCACGGAGACGTAGATGCCAACAAGCCAGGAATCTTGTCAAATATTGCCGCCGAGATGTTAGGTTGGGTTAGGTTAGGTTATATTACGTTATTGATGTATATAAAGGTCCCACGGAGACGTAGAGGCCAACAAGACAGGAATGTCGTCAAATATTACCGCCGAGATGTTAGATTGGGTTATGTTAGGTTATATTACGTTATTGACGTATGCAAAGGTCCCACGGAGACGCAGAGGCCAACAAGCCAGGAATGTGATCGAATATTACCGAAGAGATGTTAGATTGGCTTAGGCTAGTTTATATTATGTTATTTATGTACATAAAGGTCCCACGGAGACGTAGAGGCCAACAAGACAGGAATGTTTTCAAATATTCCCGCCGAGATGTTAGGTTGGGTTAAGTTATGTTATATTCCGTTATTGATGTATATAAATGTCCCACGGAGACTTAGAGGCCAACTCGCCAGGCATGTTTTCAAATATTACCGCCGAGATGTTAGTTTGGGGTAGGTTAGGTTATATTACGTTGTAGATGTATATAAAGGTCCTACGCAGACGTAGAGGCCAACAAGCCAGGAATGTTGTCAAATATTACCGCCGAGATGTTAGGTTGGGTTAGGTTAGGTTATATTACGTTATTGATGTATATAAAGGTCCCACGGAGACGTAGAGGCCAACAAGCCAGGAAGGTGGTCAAATATTACCGCCGAGATGTTAGGTTGGGTTAGGTTAGGTTATATTAGGTTATAAATGTATATAAATGTCCCACGGAGACGTAGATGCCAACAAGCCAGGAATGTGGTCCAATATTACCGCCGAGATGTTAGATTGGGTTAGGCTAGCTTAGAATATGTTATTGATGTATATAAAGGTCCCACGGAGACGTAGAGGCTAACTCGCCAGGAATTTTTTCAAATATTACCGCCGAGATGATAGGTTGGGTTAGGTTAGGTTATATTGCGTTATGGATGTATATAAAGGTCCCACGGGGACGTAGAGGCCAACTAGACAGGAATGTTGTCAAATATTACCGCCGAGATGATAGGTTGGGTTAGGTTAGGATATATTACGTTATTGATGTATATAAGGTCCCACGGAGACGTAGAGTCCAACTCGCCAGGAATGTTGTCAAATATTACCGCCGAGATAATAGGTTGGGTTAGGCTAGCTTATATTATGTTATTGATGTATATAAAGGTCCCACGTAGACGTAGAGGCCAACAAGACAGGAATGTCGTCAAACATTACCGCCGAGATGTTAGATTGGGTTAGGTTAGGTTATATTACGTTATTGATGTACATAAAGGTCCCACGGAGACGTAGAGGCCAACAAGACAGGAATGTTGTAAAATATTCACGCCGAGATGTTAGGTTCGGTTAGGTTATGTTATATTCCGTTATTGATGTATATAAATGTCCCACGGAGACTTAGAGGCCAACTCGCCAGGAATGTTTTCAAATATTACCACCGAGATGTTAGTTTGGGGTAGGTTAGGTTATATTACGTTGTAGATGTATATAAAGGTCCTACGCAGACGTAGAGGCTAACAAGCCAGGAATGTTGTCAAATATTACCGCCGAGATGTTAGGTTGGGTTAGGTTAGGTTATATTACGTTATTGATGTATATAAAGGTCCAACGGAGACGTAGAGGCCAACAAGACAGGAATGTCGTCAAACATTACCGCCGAGATGTTAGATTGGGTTAGGTTAGGTTATATTACGTTATTGACGTATGCAAAGGTTCCACGGAGACGCAGAGGCCAACAAGCCAGGTATGTGATCAAATATTACCGAAGAGATGTTAGATTGGCTTAGGCTAGTTTATATTATGTTATTTATGTATATAAAGGTTCCACGGAGACGTAGATGCCAACAAGCCAGGAATCTTGTCAAATATTGCCGCCGAGATGTTAGGTTGGGTTAGGTTAGGTTATATTACGTTATTGATGTATATAAAGGTCCCACGGAGACGTAGAGGCCAACAAGACAGGAATGTCGTCAAATATTACCTCCGAGATGTTAGATTGGGTTATGTTAGGTTATATTACGTTATTGACGTATGCAAAGGTCCCACGGAGACGCAGAGGCCAACAAGCCAGGAATGTGATCGAATATTACCGAAGAGATGTTAGATTGGCTTAGGCTAGTTTATATTATGTTATTTATGTACATAAAGGTCCCACGGAGACGTAGAGGCCAACAAGACAGGAATGTTTTCAAATATTCCCGCCGAGATGTTAGGTTGGGTTAAGTTATGTTATATTCCGTTATTGATGTATATAAATGTCCCACGGAGACTTAGAGGCCAACTCGCCAGGCATGTTTTCAAATATTACCGCCGAGATGTTAGTTTGGGGTAGGTTAGGTTATATTACGTTGTAGATGTATATAAAGGTCCTACGCAGACGTAGAGGCCAACAAGCCAGGAATGTTGTCAAATATTACCGCCGAGATGTTAGGTTGGGTTAGGTTAGGTTATATTACGTTATTGATGTATATAAAGGTCCCACGGAGACGTAGAGGCCAACAAGCCAGGAAGGTGGTCAAATATTACCGCCGAGATGTTAGGTTGGGTTAGGTTAGGTTATATTAGGTTATAAATGTATATAAATGTCCCACGGAGACGTAGATGCCAACAAGCCAGGAATGTGGTCCAATATTACCGCCGAGATGTTAGATTGGGTTAGGCTAGCTTAGAATATGTTATTGATGTATATAAAGGTCCCACGGAGACGTAGAGGCTAACTCGCCAGGAATTTTTTCAAATATTACCGCCGAGATGATAGGTTGGGTTAGGTTAGGTTATATTGCGTTATGGATGTATATAAAGGTCCCACGGGGACGTAGAGGCCAACTAGACAGGAATGTTGTCAAATATTACCGCCGAGATGATAGGTTGGGTTAGGTTAGGATATATTACGTTATTGATGTATATAAGGTCCCACGGAGACGTAGAGTCCAACTCGCCAGGAATGTTGTCAAATATTACCGCCGAGATAATAGGTTGGGTTAGGCTAGCTTATATTATGTTATTGATGTATATAAAGGTCCCACGTAGACGTAGAGGCCAACAAGACAGGAATGTCGTCAAACATTACCGCCGAGATGTTAGATTGGGTTAGGTTAGGTTATATTACGTTCTTGACGTATGCAATGGTTCCACGGAGACGCAGAGGCCAACAAGCCAGGTATGTGATCAAATATTACCGAAGAGATGTTAGATTGGGTTATGTTAGGTTATATTACGTTATTGACGTATGCAAAGGTCCCACGGAGACGCAGAGGCCAACAAGCCAGGAATGTGATCGAATATTACCGAAGAGATGTTAGATTGGCTTAGGCTAGTTTATATTATGTTATTTATGTACATAAAGGTCCCACGGAGACGTAGAGGCCAACAAGACAGGAATGTTGTCAGATATTCTCGCCGAGATGTTAGGTTCGGTCAGGTTATGTTATATTCCGTTATTGATGTATATAAATGTCCCACGGAGACTTAGAGGCCAACTCGCCAGGAATGTTTTCAAATATTACCGCCGAGATGTTAGTTTGGGGTAGGTTAGGTTATATTACGTTGTAGATGTATATAAAGGTCCTACGCAGACGTAGAGGCCAACAAGCCAGGAATGTTGTCAAATATTACCGCCGAGATGTTAGGTTGGGTTAGGTTAGGTTATATTACGTTATTGATGTATATAAAGGTCCCACGGAGACGTAGAGGCCAACAAGCCAGGAATGTGGTCAAATATTACCGCCGAGATGTTAGATTGGGTTAGGTTAGGTTATATTACGTCATTGACGTATGCAAAGGTCCCACGGAGACGCAGAGGCCAACAAGCCAGGAATGTGATCAAATATTACCGAAGAGATGTTAGATTGGCTTAGGCTAGTTTATATTATGTTATTTATGTATATAAAGGTCCCACGGAGACGTAGATGCCAACAAGCCAGGAATGTGGTCAAATATTACCGCCGAGATGTTAGATTGGGTTAGGTTATGTTATATTCCGTTATTGATGTATATGAAGGTCAAACGGGGACGTAGAGGCCAACTCGCCAGGAATGTTGTCAAATATTGTAGCCGAGATGTTAGATTGGGTTAGGCGAGCTTATATTATGTTATTGATGTATATAACGGTCCCATGGAGACGTAGAGGCCAACTCGCCAGGAATGTTGTCAAATATTACCGCCGAGATGATAGGTTGGGTTAAGTTAGGTGATATTACGTTATTGATGTATATGAAGGTCAAACGGAGACGTAGAGGCCAACTCGCCAGGAATGTTGTCAAATCTTACCGCCGAGATGTTAGGTTAGGTTAGGTTAGGTTATATTACGTTATTGATGTATATGAATGTCAAACGGAGACGTAGAGGCCAACTCGCCAGGAATGTTGTCAAATATTACCGCCGAGATGATAGGTTGGGTTAGGTTAGGTGATATTACGTTATTGATGTATATGAAGGTGAAACGGAGACGTAGAGGCCAACTCGCCAGGAATGTTGTCAAATATTACCGCCGAGATGTTAAGTTGGGTTAGGTTAGGTTATATTACGTTATTGATGTATATGAAGGTCAAACGGGGACGTAGAGGCCAACTCGCCAGGAATGTTGTCAAATATTGTAGCCGAGATGTTAGGTTGGGTTAGGTTAGGTTATATTACGTTATTGATGTATATAAAGGTCCCACGGAGACGTAGAGGCCAACAAGACAGAAATGTCGTCAAATATTACCGCCGGGACGTTAGATTGGGTTAGGTTAGGTTATATTACGTTATTGAAGTATGCAAAGGTCCCACGGATATTCAGAGGCCAACAAGCCAGGAATGTGATCAAATATTACCGAAGAGATGTTAGATTGGCTTAGGCTAGTTTATGTTATGTTATTTATGTACATAAAGGTCCCACGGAGACGTAGATGCCAACAAGCCAGGAATGTGGTCAAATATTACCGCCGAGATGTTAGGTTGGATTAGGCTAGCTTATATTATGTTATTGATGTATATAAAGGTCCCACGGAGACGTAGAGGCCAACAAGACAGGAATGTTGTCAAATCTTACCGCCGAGATGTTAGGTTGGGTTAGGTTAGGTTATATTACGTTATTGATGTATATGAATGTCAAACGGAGACGTAGAGGCCAACTCGCCAGGAATGTTGTCAAATATTACCGCCGAGATGATAGGTTGGGTTAGGTTAGGTGATATTACGTTATTGATGTATATGAAGGTGAAACGGAGACGTAGAGGCCAACTCGCCAGGAATGTTGTCAAATATTACCGCCGAGATGTTAAGTTGGGTTAGGTTAGGTTATATTACGTTATTGATGTATATGAAGGTCAAACGGGGACGTAGAGGCCAACTCGCCAGGAATGTTGTCAAATATTGTAGCCCAGATGTTAGGTTGGGTTAGGTTAGGTTATATTACGTTATTGATGTATATAAAGGTCCCACGGAGACGTAGAGGCCAACAAGACAGGAATGTCGTCAAATATTACCGCCGAGACGTTAGATTGGCTTAGGCTAGTTTATGTTATGTTATTTATGTATATAAAGGTCCCATGGAAACGTAGATGCCAACAAGCCAGGAATGTGGTCAAATATTACCGCCGAGATGTTAGATTGGGTTAGGCTAGTTTATATTATGTTATTTATGTATATAAAGGTCGCCGGAGACGTAGAGGCCAACTCGCCAGGAATGTTGTCAAATATTACCGCCGAGATGATAGGTTGGGTTAGGTTAGCTTATATTACGTTATTGATGTATATGAATGTCAAACGGAGACGTAGAGGCCAACTCGCCAGGAATGTTGTCAAATATTACCGCCGAGGTGTTAGGTTGGGTTAGGCTAGCTTATATTATGTTATTGATGTATATAAAGGTCCCCGGCGACGTAGATGCCAACTCGCCAGGAATGTTGGCAAATATTACCGCCTAGATGTTAGGATGGGTTAGGTTAGGTTATATTACGTTATTGATGTATATAAAGGTCCCACGGAGACGTCGAGGCCAACAAGACAGGAATGTTGTCAAATATTACCGCCGAGATGTTAGGTTGGGTTAGGTTAGGTTATATTACGTTATTGATGTATATAAAGGTCCCACGGAGACGTAGAGGCCAACAAGACAGGAATGTCGTCAAACATTACCACCGAGATGTTAGATTGGGTTAGGTTAGGTTATATTACGTTATTGACGTATGCAAAGGTTCCACGGAGACGCAGAGGCCAACAACCCAGGTATGTGATCAAATATTACCGAAGAGATGTTAGATTGGCTTAGGCTAGTTTATATTATATTATTTATGTATATAAAGGTTCCACGGAGACGTAGATGCCAACAAGCCAGGAATCTTGTCAAATATTACCGCCGAGATGTTAGGTTGGGTTAGGTTAGGTTATATTACGTTATTGATGTATATAAAGGTCCCACGGAGACGTAGAGGCCAACAAGACAGGAATGTCGTCAAATATTACCGCCGAGATGTTAGATTGGGTTATGTTAGGTTATATTACGTTATTGACGTATGCAAAGGTCCCACGGAGACGCAGAGGCCAACAAGCCAGGAATGTGATCGAATATTACCGAAGAGATGTTAGATTGGCTTAGGCTAGTTTATATTATGTTATTTATGTACATAAAGGTCCCACGGAGACGTAGAGGCCAACAAGACAGGAATGTTTTCAAATATTCCCGCCGAGATGTTAGGTTGGGTTAGGTTATGTTATATTCCGTTATTGATGTATATAAATGTCCCACGGAGACTTATAGGCCAACTCGCCAGGAATGTTTTCAAATATTACCGCCGAGATGTTAGTTTGGGGTAGGTTAGGTTATATTACGTTGTAGATGTATATAAAGATCCTACGCAGACGTAGAGGCCAACAAGCCAGGAATGTTGTCAAATATTACCGCCGAGATGTTAGGTTGGGTTAGGTTAGGTTATATTACGTTATTGATGTATATAAAGGTCCCACGGAGACGTAGAGGCCAACAAGCCAGGAAGGTGGTCAAATATTACCGCCGAGATGTTAGATTGGGTTAGGCTAGCTTAGATTATGTTATTGATGTATATAAAGGTCCCACGGAGACGTAGAGGCTAACTCGCCAGGAATGTTGTCAAATATTACCGCCGAGATGATAGGTTGGGTTACGTTAGGTTATATTGCGTTATGGATGTATATAAAGGTCCCACGGGGACGTAGAGGCCAACTAGACAGGAATGTTGTCAAATATTACCGCCGAGATGATAGGTTGGGTTAGGTTAGGATATATTACGTTATTGATGTATATAAAGGTCCCACGGAGACGTAGAGGCCAACAAGGCAGGAATGTCGTCAAATATTACCGCCGAGATGTTAGATTGGGTTATGTTAGGTTATATTACGTTATTGACGTATGCAAAGGTCCCACAGAGACGCAGAGGCCAACAAGCCAGGAATGTGATCGAATATTACCGAAGAGATGTTAGATTGGCTTAGGCTAGTTTATATTATGTTATTTATGTACATAAAGGTCCCACGGAGACGTAGAGGCCAACAAGACAGGAATGTTGTCAAATATTCCCGCCGAGATGTTAGGTTCGGTTAGGTTATGTTATATTCCGTTATTGATGTATATAAATGTCCCACGGAGACTTAGAGGCCAACTCGCCAGGAATGTTTTCAAATATTACCGCCGAGATGTTAGTTTGGGGTAGGTTAGGTTATATTACGTTGTAGATGTATATAAAGGTCCTACGCAGACGTGGAGGCCAACAAGCCAGGAATGTTGTCAAATATTACCGCCGAGATGTTAGGTTGGGTTAGGTTAGGTTATATTACGTTATTGGTGTATATAAAGGTCCCACGGAGACGTAGAGGCCAACAAGACAGGAATGTCGTCAAACATTACCGCCGAGATGTTAGGTTGGGTTAGGTTAGGTTATATTACGTTATTGATGTATATGAAGGTCCCACGGAGACGTCGAGGCCAACAAGACAGGAATGTTGTCAAATATTACCGCCGAGATGTTAGGTTGGCTTAGGTTAGGTTGTATTACGTTATTGTTGTATATAAAGGTCCCACGGAGACGTAGAGGCCAACAAGACAGGAATGTCGTCAAATATTACCGCCGAGATGTTAGATTGGGTTAGGTTAGGTTATATTACGTTATTGACGTATGCAAAGGTCCCACGGAGACGCAGAGGCCAACAAGCCAGGAATGTGATCGAATATTACCGAAGAGATGTTAGATTGGCTTAGGCTAGTTTATATTATGTTATTTATGTACATAAAGGTCCCACGGAGACGTAGATGCCAACAAGCCAGGAATGTGGTCAAATATTACCGCCGAGATGTTAGGTTGGGTTAGGTTAGGTTATATTACGTTATTGATGTATATAAAGGTCCCACGGAGACGTCGAGGCCAACAAGACAGGAATGTTGTCAAATATTACCGCCGAGATGTTAGGTTGGGTTAGGTTAGGTTATATTAGGTTATAGATGTATATAAAGGTCCCACGGAGACGTAGAGGCCAACAAGGCAGGAATGTCGTCAAATATTACCGCCGAGATAATAGGTTGGGTTAGGCTAGCTTATATTATGTTATTGATGTATATAAAGGTCCCACGGAAACGTAGAGGCCAACAAGACAGGAATGTCGTCAAACATTACCGCCGAGATGTTAGATTGGGTTGGGTTAGGTTATATTACGTTCTTGACGTATGCAATGGTTCCACGGAGACGCAGAGGCCAACAAGCCAGGTATGTGATCAAATATTACCGAAGAGATGTTAGATTGGGTTATGTTAGGTTATATTACGTTATTGACGTATATAAAGGTCCCACGAAGACGTCGAGGCCAACAAGACAGGAATGTTGTCAAATATTACCGCCGAGATGTTAGGTTGGGTTAGGTTAGGTTATATTACGTTATTGATGTACATAAAGGTCCCACGGAGACGTAGAGGCCAACAAGACAGGAATGTTGTAAAATATTCACGCCGAGATGTTAGGTTCGGTTAGGTTATGTTATATTCCGTTATTGATGTATATAAATGTCCCACGGAGACTTAGAGGCCAACTCGCCAGGAATGTTTTCAAATATTACCACCGAGATGTTAGTTTGGGGTAGGTTAGGTTATATTACGTTGTAGATGTATATAAAGGTCCTACGCAGACGTAGAGGCTAACAAGCCAGGAATGTTGTCAAATATTACCGCCGAGATGTTAGGTTGGGTTAGGTTAGGTTATATTACGTTATTGATGTATATAAAGGTCCCACGGAGACGTAGAGGCCAACAAGACAGGAATGTCGTCAAACATTACCGCCGAGATGTTAGATTGGGTTAGGTTAGGTTATATTACGTTATTGACGTATGCAAAGGTTCCACGGAGACGCAGAGGCCAACAAGCCAGGTATGTGATCAAATATTACCGAAGAGATGTTAGATTGGCTTAGGCTAGTTTATATTATGTTATTTATGTATATAAAGGTTCCACGGAGACGTAGATGCCAACAAGCCAGGAATCTTGTCAAATATTGCCGCCGAGATGTTAGGTTGGGTTAGGTTATGTTATATTCCGTTATTGATGTATATGAAGATCAAACGGGGACGTAGAGGCCAACTCGCCAGGAATGTTGTCAAATATTGTAGCCGAGATGTTAGATTGGGTTAGGCGAGCTTATATTATGTTATTGATGTATATAACGGTCCCATGGAGACGTAGAGGCCAACTCGCCAGGAATGTTGTCAAATATTACCGCCGAGATGATAGGTTGGGTTAAGTTAGGTGATATTACGTTATTGATGTATATGAAGGTCAAACGGAGACGTAGAGGCCAACTCGCCAGGAATGTTGTCAAATCTTACCGCCGAGATGTTAGGTTGGGTTAGGTTAGGTTATATTACGTTATTGATGTATATGAATGTCAAACGGAGACGTAGAGGCCAACTCGCCAGGAATGTTGTCAAATATTACCGCCGAGATGATAGGTTGGGTTAGGTTAGGTGATATTACGTTATTGATGTATATGAAGGTGAAGCGGAGACGTAGAGGCCAACTCGCCAGGAATGTTGTCAAATATTACCGCCGAGATGTTAGATTGGCTTAGGCTAGTTTATATTATGTTATTTATGTACATAAAGGTCCCACGGAGACGTAGATGCCAACAAGCCAGGAATGTGGTCAAATATTACCGCCGAGATGTTAGGTTGGGTTAGGTTAGGTTATATTACGTTATTGATGTATATAAAGGTCCCACGGAGACGTCGAGGCCAACAAGACAGGAATGTTGTCAAATATTACCGCCGAGATGTTAGGTTGGGTTAGGTTAGGTTATATTAGGTTATAGATGTATATAAAGGTCCCACGGAGACGTAGAGGCCAACAAGGCAGGAATGTCGTCAAATATTACCGCCGAGATGTTAGGATGGGTTAGGTTAGGTTATATTACGTTATTGATGTATATAAAGGTCCCACGAAGACGTCGAGGCCAACAAGACAGGAATGTTGTCAAATATTACCGCCGAGATGTTAGGTTGGGTTAGGTTAGGTTATATTACGTTATTGATGTACATAAAGGTCCCACGGAGACGTAGAGGCGAACAAGACAGGAATGTTGTCAAATATTCACGCCGAGATGTTAGGTTCGGTTAGGTTATGTTATATTCCGTTATTGATGTATATAAATGTCCCACGGAGACTTAGAGGCCAACTCGCCAGGAATGTTTTCAAATATTACCACCGAGATGTTAGTTTGGGGTAGGTTAGGTTATATTACGTTGTAGATGTATATAAAGGTCCTACGCAGACGTAGAGGCCAACAAGCCAGGAATGTTGTCAAATATTACCGCCGAGATGTTAGGTTGGGTTAGGTTAGGTTATATTACGTTATTGATGTATATAAAGGTCCCACGGAGACGTAGAGGCCAACAAGACAGGAATGTCGTCAAACATTACCGCCGAGATGTTAGATTGGCTTAGGCTAGTTTATATTATGTTATTTATGTATATAAAGGTTCCACGGAGACGTAGATGCCAACAAGCCAGGAATCTTGTCAAATATTACCGCCGAGATGTTAGGTTGGGTTAGGTTAGGTTATATTACGTTATTGATGTATATAAAGGTCCCACGGAGACATAGAGGCCAACAAGACAGGAATGTCGTCAAATATTACCGCCGAGATGTTAGATTGGGTTATGTTAGGTTATATTACGTTATTGACGTATGCAAAGGTCCCACGGAGACGCAGAGGCCAACAAGCCAGGAATGTGATCGAATATTACCGAAGAGATGTTAGATTGGCTTAGGCTAGTTTATATTATGTTATTTATGTACATAAAGGTCCCACAGAGACGCAGAGGCCAACAAGCCAGGAATGTGATCGAATATTACCGAAGAGATGTTAGATTGGCTTAGGCTAGTTTATATTATGTTATTTATGTACATAAAGGTCCCACGGAGACGTAGAGGCCAACAAGACAGGAATGTTGTCAAATATTCCCGCCGAGATGTTAGGTTCGGTTAGGTTATGTTATATTCCGTTATTGATGTATATAAATGTCCCACGGAGACTTAGAGGCCAACTCGCCAGGAATGTTTTCAAATATTACCGCCGAGATGTTAGTTTGGGGTAGGTTAGGTTATATTACGTTGTAGATGTATATAAAGGTCCTACGCAGACGTAGAGGCCAACAATCCAGGAATGTTGTCAAATATTACCGCCGAGATGTTAGGTTGGGTTAGGTTAGGTTATATTACGTTATTGATGTATATAAAGGTCCCACGGAGACGTAGAGGCCAACAAGACAGGAATGTCGTCAAACATTACCGCCGAGATGTTAGGTTGGGTTAGGTTAGGTTATATTACGTTATTGATGTATATAAAGGTCCCACGGAGACGTCGAGGCCAACAAGCCAGGAATCTTGTCAAATATTACCGCCGAGATGTTAGGTTGGGTTAGGTTAGGTTATATTACGTTATTGATGTATATAAAGGTCCCACGGAGACGTAGAGGCCAACAAGACAGGAATGTCGTCAAATATTACCGCCGAGATGTTAGATTGGGTTATGTTAGGTTATATTACGTTATTGACGTATGCAAAGGTCCCACGGAGACGCAGAGGCCAACAAGCCAGGAATGTGATCGAATATTACCGAAGAGATGTTAGATTGGCTTAGGCTAGTTTATATTATGTTATTTATGTACATAAAGGTCCCACGGAGACGTAGAGGCCAACAAGACAGGAATGTTTTCAAATATTCCCGCCGAGATGTTAGGTTGGGTTAGGTTAAGATATATTACGTTATTGATGTATATAAGGTCCCACGGAGACGTAGAGTCCAACTCGCCAGGAATGTTGTCAAATATTACCGCCGAGATAATAGGTTGGGTTAGGCTAGCTTATATTATGTTATTGATGTATATAAAGGTCCCACGGAGACGTAGAGGCCAACAAGACAGGAATGTCGTCAAACATTACCGCCGAGATGTTAGACTGGGTTAGGTTAGGTTATATTACGTTCTTGACGTATGGAATGGTTCCACGGAGACGCAGATGCCAACAAGCCAGGTATGTGATCAAATATTACCGAACAGATGTTAGATTGGCTTAGGCTAGTTTATATTATGTTATTTATGTATATAAAGGTCCCCGGAGACGTAGATGCCAACTCGCCAGGAATGTTGTCAAATATTACCGCCGAGATGTTAGGTTGGGTTAGGTTAGGTTATATTACGTTATTGATGTATATAAAGGTCCCACGGAGACGTCGAGGCCAACAAGACAGGAATGTTGTCAAATATTACCGCCGAGATGTTAGGTTGGGTTAGGTTAGGTTATATTAGGTTATAGATGTATATAAAGGTCCCACGGAGACGTAGAGGCCAACAAGGCAGGAATGTCGTCAAATATTACCGCCGAGATGTTAGATTGGGTTATGTTAGGTTATATTACGTTATTGACGTATGCAAAGGTCCCACGGAGACGCAGAGGTCAACAAGCCAGGAATGTGATCGAATATTACCGAAGAGATGTTAGATTGGCTTAGGCTACTTTATATTATGTTATTTATGTACATAAAGGTCCCACGGAGACGTAGAGGCCAACAAGACAGGAATGTTGTCAGATATTCCCGCCGAGATGTTAGGTTCGGTTATGTTATGTTATATTCCGTTATTGATGTATATAAATGTCCCACGGAGACTTAGAGGCCAACTCGCCAGGAATGTTTTCAAATATTACCGCCGAGATGTTAGTTTGGGGTAGGTTAGGTTATATTGCGTTGTAGATGTATATAAAGGTCCTACGCAGACGTAGAGGCCAACAAGCCAGGAATGTTGTCAAATATTACCGCCGAGATGTTAGGTTGGGTTAGGTTAGGTTATATTACGTTATTGATGTATATAAAGGTCCCACGGAGACGTAGAGGCCAACAAGACAGGAATGTCGTCAAACATTACCGCCGAGATGTTAGGTTGGGTTAGGTTAGGTTATATTACGTTATTGATGTATATAAAGGTCCCACGGAGACGTCGAGGCCAACAAGACAGGAATGTTGTCAAATATTACCGCCGAGATGTTAGGTTGGCTTAGGTTAGGTGGTATTACGTTATTGATGTATATAAAGGTCCCACGGAGACGTAGAGGCCAACAAGACAGGAATGTCGTCAAATATTACCGCCGAGATGTTAGATTGGGTTAGGTTAGGTTATATTACGTTTTTGACGTATGCAAAGGTTCTACGGAGACGCAGAGGCCAACAAGCCAGGAATGTGATCGAATATTACCGAAGAGATGTTAGATTGGCTTAGGCTAGTTTATATTATGTTATTTATGTACATAAAGGTCCCACGTAGACGTAGAGGCCAACAAGACAGGAATGTTGTCAAATATTCCCGCCGAGATGTTAGGTTGGGTTAGGTTATGTTATATTCCGTTATTGATGTATATAAATGTCCCACGGAGACTTAGAGGCCAACTCGCCAGGAATGTTTTCAAATATTACCGCCGAGATGTTAGTTTGGGGTAGGTTAGGTTATATTACGTTGTAGATGTATATAAAGGTCCTACGCAGACGTAGAGGCCAACAAGCCAGGAATTTTGTCAAATATTACCGCCGAGATGTTAGGTTGGGTTAGGTTAGGTTATATTACGTTATTGATGTATATAAAGGTCCCACGGAGACGTAGAGGCCAACAAGACAGGAATGTCGTCAAACATTACCGCCGAGATGTTAGATTGGGTTAGGTTAGGTTATATTACGTTATTGACGTATGCAAAGGTTCCACGGAGACGCAGAGGCCAACAAGCCAGGTATGTGATCAAACATTACCGAAGAGATGTTAGATTGGCTTAGGCTAGTTTATATTATGTTATTTATGTATATAAAGGTCCCACGGAGACGTAGATGCCAACAAGCCAGGAATGTGGTCAAATATTACCGCCGAGATGTTAGATTGGGTTAGGTTAGGATATATTACGTTATTGATGTATATAAGGTCCCACGGAGACGTAGAGTCCAACTCGCCAGGAATGTTGTCAAATATTACCGCCGAGATAATAGGTTGGGTTAGGCTAGCTTATATTATGTTATTGATGTATATAAAGGTCCCACGGAGACGTAGAGGCCAACAAGACAGGAATGTCGTCAAACATTACCGCCGAGATGTTAGATTGGGTTAGGTTAGGTTATATTACGTTCTTGACGTATGCAATGGTTCCACGGAGACACAGAGGCCAACAAGCCAGGTATGTGATCAAATATTACCGAAGAGATGTTAGATTGGCTTAGGCTAGTTTATATTATGTTATTTATGTATATAAAGGTCCCCGGAGACGTAGATGCCAACTCGCCAGGAATGTTGTCAAATATTACCGCCGAGATGTTAGGTTGGGTTAGGTTAGGTTATATTACGTTATTGATGTATATAAAGGTCCCACGGAGACGTCGAGGCCAACAAGACAGGAATGTTTTCAAATATTACCGCCGAGATGTTAGTTTGGGGTAGGTTAGGTTATATTACGTTGTAGATGTATATAAAGGTCCTACGCAGACGTAGAGGCCAACAATTAAGGAATGTTGTCAAATATTACCGCCGAGATGTTAGGTTGGGTTAGGTTAGGTTATATTACGTTATTGATGTATATAAAGGTCCCACGGAGACGTAGAGGCCAACAAGACAGGAATGTCGTCAAACATTACCGCCGAGATGTTAGGTTGGGTTAGGTTAGGTTATATTACGTTATTGATGTATATAAAGGTCCCACGGAGACGTCGAGGCCAACCAGCCAGGAATCTTGTCAAATATTACCGCCGAGATGTTAGGTTGGGTTAGGTTAGGTTATATTACGTTATTGATGTATATAAAGGTCCCACGGAGACGTAGAGGCCAACAAGACAGGAATGTCGTCAAATATTACCGCCGAGATGTTAGATTGGGTTATGTTAGGTTATATTACGTTATTGACGTATGCAAAGGTCCCACGGAGACGCAGAGGCCAACAAGCCAGGAATGTGATCGAATATTACCGAAGAGATGTTAGATTGGCTTAGGCTAGTTTATATTATGTTATTTATGTACATAAAGGTCCCACGGAGACGTAGAGGCCAACAAGACAGGAATGTTGTCAAATATTCCCGCCGAGATGTTAGGTTGGGTTAGGTTATGTTATATTCCGTTATTGATGTATATAAATGTCCCACGGAGACTTAGAGGCCAACTCGCCAGGAATGTTTTCAAATATTACAGCCGAGATGTTAGTTTGGGGTAGGTTAGGTTATATTACGTTGTAGATGTATATAAAGGTCCTACGCAGACGTAGAGGCCAACAAGCCAGGAATTTTGTCAAATATTACCGCCGAGATGTTAGGTTGGGTTAGGTTAGGTTATATTACGTTATTGATGTATATAAAGGTCCCACGGAGACGTAGAGGCCAACAAGACAGGAATGTCGTCAAACATTACCGCCGAGATGTTAGATTGGGTTAGGTTAGGTTATATTACGTTATTGACGTATGCAAAGGTTCCACGGAGACGCAGAGGCCAACAAGCCAGGTATGTGATCAAACATTACCGAAGAGATGTTAGATTGGCTTAGGCTAGTTTATATTATGTTATTTATGTATATAAAGGTCCCACGGAGACGTAGATGCCAACAAGCCAGGAATGTGGTCAAATATTACCGCTGAGATGTTAGATTGGGTTAGGCTAGCTTATATTATGTTATTGATGTATATAAAGGTCCCCGGAGACGTAGATGCCAACTCGCCAGGAATGTTGTCAAATATTACCGCCGAGATGTTAGGTTGGGTTAGGTTAGGTTATATGCCGTTATTGATGTATATAAATGTCCCACGGAGACTTAGAGGCCAACTCGCCAGGAATGTTTTCAAATATTACCGCCGAGATGTTAGGTTGGGTTAGGTTAGGTTCTATTACGTTATTGATGTATATAAAGGTCCCACGGAGACGTAGAGGCCAACAAGACAGGAATGTCGTCAAATATTACCGCCGAGATGTTAGATTGGGTTAGGTTAGGTTATATTACGTTATTGACGTATGCAAAGGTCCCACGGAGACGCAGAGGCCAACAAGCCAGGAATGTGATCGAATATTACCGAAGAGATGTTAGATTGGCTTAGGCTAGTTTATATTATGTTATTTATGTACATAAAGGTCCCACGTAGACGTAGAGGCCAACAAGACAGGAATGTTGTCAAATATTCCCGCCGAGATGTTAGGTTGGATTAGGTTATGTTATATTCCGTTATTGATGTATATGAATGTCCCACGGAGACTTAGAGGCCAACTCGCCAGGAATGTTTTCAAATATTACCGCCGAGATGTTAGTTTGGGGTAGGTTAGGTTATATTACGTTGTAGATGTATATAAAGGTCCTACGCAGACGTAGAGGCCAACAAGCCAGGAATTTTGTCAAATATTACCGCCGAGATGTTAGGTTGGGTTAGGTTAGGTTATATTACGTTATTGATGTATATAAAGGTCCCACGGAGACGTAGAGGCCAACAAGACAGGAATGTCGTCAAACATTACCGCCGAGATGTTAGATTGGGTTAGGTTAGGTTATATTACGTTATTGACGTATGCAAAGGTTCCACGGAGACGCAGAGGCCAACAAGCCAGGTATGTGATCAAACATTACCGAAGAGATGTTAGATTGGCTTAGGCTAGTTTATATTATGTTATTTATGTATATAAAGGTCCCACGGAGACGTAGATGCCAACAAGCCAGGAATGTGGTCAAATATTACCGCTGAGATGTTAGATTGGGTTAGGCTAGCTTATATTATGTTATTGATGTATATAAAGGTCCCCGGATACGTAGATGCCAACTCGCCAGGAATGTTGTCAAATATTACCGCCGAGATGTTAGGTTGGGTTAGGTTAGGTTATATGCCGTTATTGATGTATATAAATGTCCCACGGAGACTTAGAGGCCAACTCGCCAGGAATGTTTTCAAATATTACCGCCGAGATGTTAGGTTGGGTTAGGTTAGGTTCTATTACGTTATTGATGTATATAAAGGTCCCACGGAGACGTAGAGGCCAACAAGACAGGAATGTCGTCAAATATTACCGCCGAGATGTTAGATTGGGTTAGGTTAGGTTATATTACGTTATTGATGTATATAAAGGTCCCACGGAGACGTCGAGGCCAACAAGACAGGAATGTTGTCAAATATTACCGCCGAGATGTTAGGTTGGGTTAGGTTAGGTTATATTAGGTTATAGATGTATATAAAGGTCCCACGGAGACGTAGAGGCCAACAAGGCAGGAATGTCGTCAAATATTACCGCCGAGATGTTAGGATGGGTTAGGTTAGGTTATATTACGTTATTGATGTATATAAAGGTCCCACGAAGACGTCGAGGCCAACAAGACAGGAATGTTGTCAAATATTACCGCCGAGATGTTAGGTTGGGTTAGGTTAGGTTATATTACGTTATTGATGTACATAAAGGTCCCACGGAGACGTAGAGGCCAACAAGACAGGAATGTTGTCAAATATTCACGCCGAGATGTTAGGTTCGGTTAGGTTATGTTATATTCCGTTATTGATGTATATAAATGTCCCACGGAGACTTAGAGGCCAACTCGCCAGGAATGTTTTCAAATATTACCACCGAGATGTTAGTTTGGGGTAGGTTAGGTTATATTACGTTGTAGATGTATATAAAGGTCCTACGCAGACGTAGAGGCCAACAAGCCAGGAATGTTGTCAAATATTACCGCCGAGATGTTAGGTTGGGTTAGGTTAGGTTATATTACGTTATTGATGTATATAAAGGTCCCACGGAGACGTAGAGGCCAACAAGACAGGAATGTCGTCAAACATTACCGCCGAGATGTTAGATTGGCTTAGGCTAGTTTATATTATGTTATTTATGTATATAAAGGTTCCACGGAGACGTAGATGCCAACAAGCCAGGAATCTTGTCAAATATTACCGCCGAGATGTTAGGTTGGGTTAGGTTAGGTTATATTACGTTATTGATGTATATAAAGGTCCCACGGAGACATAGAGGCCAACAAGACAGGAATGTCGTCAAATATTACCGCCGAGATGTTAGATTGGGTTATGTTAGGTTATATTACGTTATTGACGTATGCAAAGGTCCCACGGAGACGCAGAGGCCAACAAGCCAGGAATGTGATCGAATATTACCGAAGAGATGTTAGATTGGCTTAGGCTAGTTTATATTATGTTATTTATGTACATAAAGGTCCCACAAAGACGCAGAGGCCAACAAGCCAGGAATGTGATCGAATATTACCGAAGAGATGTTAGATTGGCTTAGGCTAGTTTATATTATGTTATTTATGTACATAAAGGTCCCACGGAGACGTAGAGGCCAACAAGACAGGAATGTTGTCAAATATTCCCGCCGAGATGTTAGGTTCGGTTAGGTTATGTTATATTCCGTTATTGATGTATATAAATGTCCCACGGAGACTTAGAGGCCAACTCGCCAGGAATGTTTTCAAATATTACCGCCGAGATGTTAGTTTGGGGTAGGTTAGGTTATATTACGTTGTAGATGTATATAAAGGTCCTACGCAGACGTAGAGGCCAACAATCCAGGAATGTTGTCAAATATTACCGCCGAGATGTTAGGTTGGGTTAGGTTAGGTTATATTACGTTATTGATGTATATAAAGGTCCCACGGAGACGTAGAGGCCAACAAGACAGGAATGTCGTCAAACATTACCGCCGAGATGTTAGGTTGGGTTAGGTTAGGTTATATTACGTTATTGATGTATATAAAGGTCCCACGGAGACGTCGAGGCCAACAAGCCAGGAATCTTGTCAAATATTACCGCCGAGATGTTAGCTTGGGTTAGGTTAGGTTATATTACGTTATTGATGTATATAAAGGTCCCACGGAGACGTAGAGGCCAACAAGACAGGAATGTCGTCAAATATTACCGCCGAGATGTTAGATTGGGTTATGTTAGGTTATATTACGTTGTAGATGTATATAAAGGTCCTACGCAGACGTAGAGGCCAACAAGCCAGGAATTTTGTCAAATATTACCGCCGAGATGTTAGGTTGGGTTAGGTTAGGTTATATTACGTTATTGATGTATATAAAGGTCCCACGGAGACGTAGAGGCCAACAAGACAGGAATGTCGTCAAACATTACCGCCGAGATGTTAGATTGGGTTAGGTTAGGTTATATTACGTTATTGACGTATGCAAAGGTTCCACGGAGACGCAGAGGCCAACAAGCCAGGTATGTGATCAAACATTACCGAAGAGATGTTAGATTGGCTTAGGCTAGTTTATATTATGTTATTTATGTATATAAAGGTCCCACGGAGACGTAGATGCCAACAAGCCAGGAATGTGGTCAAATATTACCGCCGAGATGTTAGATTGGGTTAGGTTAGGATATATTACGTTATTGATGTATATAAGGTCCCACGGAGACGTAGAGTCCAACTCGCCAGGAATGTTGTCAAATATTACCGCCGAGATAATAGGTTGGGTTAGGCTAGCTTATATTATGTTATTGATGTATATAAAGGTCCCACGGAGACGTAGAGGCCAACAAGACAGGAATGTCGTCAAACATTACCGCCGAGATGTTAGATTGGGTTAGGTTAGGTTATATTACGTTCTTGACGTATGCAGTGGTTCCACGGAGACGCAGAGGCCAACAAGCCAGGTATGTGATCAAATATTACCGAAGAGATGTTAGATTGGCTTAGGCTAGTTTATATTATGTTATTTATGTATATAAAGGTCCCCGGAGACGTAGATGCCAACTCGCCAGGAATGTTGTCAAATATTACCGCCGAGATGTTAGGTTGGGTTAGGTTAGGTTATATTACGTTATTGATGTATATAAAGGTCCCACGGAGACGTCGAGGCCAACAAGACAGGAATGTTTTCAAATATTACCGCCGAGATGTTAGTTTGGGGTAGGTTAGGTTATATTACGTTGTAGATGTATATAAAGGTCCTACGCAGACGTAGAGGCCAACAATTAAGGAATGTTGTCAAATATTACCGCCGAGATGTTAGGTTGGGTTAGGTTAGGTTATATTACGTTATTGATGTATATAAAGGTCCCACGGAGACGTAGAGGCCAACAAGACAGGAATGTCGTCAAACATTACCGCCGAGATGTTAGGTTGGGTTAGGTTAGGTTATATTACGTTATTGATGTATATAAAGGTCCCACGGAGACGTCGAGGCCAACAAGCCAGGAATCTTGTCAAATATTACCGCCGAGATGTTAGGTTGGGTTAGGTTAGGTTATATTACGTTATTGATGTATATAAAGGTCCCACGGAGACGTAGAGGCCAACAAGACAGGAATGTCGTCAAATATTACCGCCGAGATGTTAGATTGGGTTATGTTAGGTTATATTACGTTATTGACGTATGCAAAGGTCCCACGGAGACGCAGAGGCCAACAAGCCAGGAATGTGATCGAATATTACCGAAGAGATGTTAGATTGGCTTAGGCTAGTTTATATTATGTTATTTATGTACATAAAGGTCCCACGGAGACGTAGAGGCCAACAAGACAGGAATGTTGTCAAATATTCCCGCCGAGATGTTAGGTTGGGTTAGGTTATGTTATATTCCGTTATTGATGTATATAAATGTCCCACGGAGACTTAGAGGCCAACTCGCCAGGAATGTTTTCAAATATTACCGCCGAGATGTTAGTTTGGGGTAGGTTAGGTTATATTACGATGTAGATGTATATAAAGGTCCTACGCAGACGTAGAGGCCAACAAGCCAGGAATTTTGTCAAATATTACCGCCGAGATGTTAGGTTGGGTTAGGTTAGGTTATATTACGTTATTGATGTATATAAAGGTCCCACGGAGACGTAGAGGCCAACAAGACAGGAATGTCGTCAAACATTACCGCCGAGATGTTAGATTGGGTTAGGTTAGGTTATATTACGTTATTGACGTATGCAAAGGTTCCACGGAGACGCAGAGGCCAACAAGCCAGGTATGTGATCAAACATTACCGAAGAGATGTTAGATTGGCTTAGGCTAGTTTATATTATGTTATTTATGTATATAAAGGTCCCACGGAGACGTAGATGCCAACAAGCCAGGAATGTGGTCAAATATTACCGCTGAGATGTTAGATTGGGTTAGGCTAGCTTATATTATGTTATTGATGTATATAAAGGTCCCCGGAGACGTAGATGCCAACTCGCCAGGAATGTTGTCAAATATTACCGCCGAGATGTTAGGTTGGGTTAGGTTAGGTTATATGCCGTTATTGATGTATATAAATGTCCCACGGAGACTTAGAGGCCAACTCGCCAGGAATGTTTTCAAATATTACCGCCGAGATGTTAGGTTGGGTTAGGTTAGGTTCTATTACGTTATTGATGTATATAAAGGTCCCACGGAGACGTAGAGGCCAACAAGACAGGAATGTCGTCAAATATTACCGCCGAGATGTTAGATTGGGTTAGGTTAGGTTATATTACGTTATTGACGTATGCAAAGGTCCCACGGAGACGCAGAGGCCAACAAGCCAGGAATGTGATCGAATATTACCGAAGAGATGTTAGATTGGCTTAGGCTAGTTTATATTATGTTATTTATGTACATAAAGGTCCCACGTAGACGTAGAGGCCAACAAGACAGGAATGTTGTCAAATATTCCCGCCGAGATGTTAGGTTGGATTAGGTTATGTTATATTCCGTTATTGATGTATATAAATGTCCCACGGAGACTTAGAGGCCAACTCGCCAGGAATGTTTTCAAATATTACCGCCGAGATGTTAGTTTGGGGTAGGTTAGGTTATATTACGTTGTAGATGTATATAAAGGTCCTACGCAGACGTAGAGGCCAACAAGCCAGGAATTTTGTCAAATATTACCGCCGAGATGTTAGGTTGGGTTAGGTTAGGTTATATTACGTTATTGATGTATATAAAGGTCCCACGGAGACGTAGAGGCCAACAAGACAGGAATGTCGTCAAACATTACCGCCGAGATGTTAGATTGGGTTAGGTTAGGTTATATTACGTTATTGACGTATGCAAAGGTTCCACGGAGACGCAGAGGCCAACAAGCCAGGTATGTGATCAAACATTACCGAAGAGATGTTAGATTGGCTTAGGCTAGTTTATATTATGTTATTTATGTATATAAAGGTCCCACGGAGACGTAGATGCCAACAAGCCAGGAATGTGGTCAAATATTACCGCTGAGATGTTAGATTGGGTTAGGCTAGCTTATATTATGTTATTGACGTATATAAAGGTCCCCGGAGACGTAGATGCCAACTCGCCAGGAATGTTGTCAAATATTACCGCCGAGATGTTAGGTTGGGTTAGGTTAGGTTATATGCCGTTATTGATGTATATAAATGTCCCACGGAGACTTAGAGGCCAACTCGCCAGGAATGTTTTCAAATATTACCGCCGAGATGTTAGGTTGGGTTAGGTTAGGTTCTATTACGTTATTGATGTATATAAAGGTCCCACGGAGACGTAGAGGCCAACAAGACAGGAATGTCGTCAAATATTACCGCCGAGATGTTAGATTGGGTTAGGTTAGGTTATATTACGTTATTGATGTATATAAAGGTCCCACGGAGACGTCGAGGCCAACAAGACAGGAATGTTGTCAAATATTACCGCCGAGATGTTAGGTTGGGTTAGGTTAGGTTATATTAGGTTATAGATGTATATAAAGGTCCCACGGAGACGTAGAGGCCAACAAGGCAGGAATGTCGTCAAATATTACCGCCGAGATGTTAGGATGGGTTAGGTTAGGTTATATTACGTTATTGATGTATATAAAGGTCCCACGAAGACGTCGAGGCCAACAAGACAGGAATGTTGTCAAATATTACCGCCGAGATGTTAGGTTGGGTTAGGTTAGGTTATATTACGTTATTGATGTACATAAAGGTCCCACGGAGACGTAGAGGCCAACAAGACAGGAATGTTGTCAAATATTCACGCCGAGATGTTAGGTTCGGTTAGGTTATGTTATATTCCGTTATTGATGTATATAAATGTCCCACGGAGACTTAGAGGCCAACAAGACAGGAATGTCGTCAAATATTACCGCCGAGATGTTAGATTGGGTTATGTTAGGTTATATTACGTTATTGACGTATGCAAAGGTCCCACGGAGACGCAGAGGCCAACAAGCCAGGAATGTGATCGAATATTACCGAAGAGATGTTAGATTGGCTTAGGCTAGTTTATATTATGTTATTTATGTACATAAAGGTCCCACAGAGACGCAGAGGCCAACAAGCCAGGAATGTGATCGAATATTACCGAAGAGATGTTAGATTGGCTTAGGCTAGTTTATATTATGTTATTTATGTACATAAAGGTCCCACGGAGACGTAGAGGCCAACAAGACAGGAATGTTGTCAAATATTCCCGCCGAGATGTTAGGTTCGGTTAGGTTATGTTATATTCCGTTATTGATGTATATAAATGTCCCACGGAGACTTAGAGGCCAACTCGCCAGGAATGTTTTCAAATATTACCGCCGAGATGTTAGTTTGGGGTAGGTTAGGTTATATTACGTTGTAGATGTATATAAAGGTCCTACGCAGACGTAGAGGCCAACAATCCAGGAATGTTGTCAAATATTACCGCCGAGATGTTAGGTTGGGTTAGGTTAGGTTATATTACGTTATTGATGTATATAAAGGTCCCACGGAGACGTAGAGGCCAACAAGACAGGAATGTCGTCAAACATTACCGCCGAGATGTTAGGTTGGGTTAGGTTAGGTTATATTACGTTATTGATGTATATAAAGGTCCCACGGAGACGTCGAGGCCAACAAGCCAGGAATCTTGTCAAATATTACCGCCGAGATGTTAGGTTGGGTTAGGTTAGGTTATATTACGTTATTGATGTATATAAAGGTCCCACGGAGACGTAGAGGCCAACAAGACAGGAATGTCGTCAAATATTACCGCCGAGATGTTAGATTGGGTTATGTTAGGTTATATTACGTTATTGACGTATGCAAAGGTCCCACGGAGACGCAGAGGCCAACAAGCCAGGAATGTGATCGAATATTACCGAAGAGATGTTAGATTGGCTTAGGCTAGTTTATATTATGTTATTTATGTACATAAAGGTCCCACGGAGACGTAGAGGCCAACAAGACAGGAATGTTTTCAAATATTCCCGCCGAGATGTTAGGTTGGGTTAGGTTAAGATATATTACGTTATTGATGTATATAAGGTCCCACGGAGACGTAGAGTCCAACTCGCCAGGAATGTTGTCAAATATTACCGCCGAGATAATAGGTTGGGTTAGGCTAGCTTATATTATGTTATTGATGTATATAAAGGTCCCACGGAGACGTAGAGGCCAACAAGACAGGAATGTCGTCAAACATTACCGCCGAGATGTTAGATTGGGTTAGGTTAGGTTATATTACGTTCTTGACGTATGGAATGGTTCCACGGAGACGCAGATGCCAACAAGCCAGGTATGTGATCAAATATTACCGAACAGATGTTAGATTGGCTTAGGCTAGTTTATATTATGTTATTTATGTATATAAAGGTCCCCGGAGACGTAGATGCCAACTCGCCAGGAATGTTGTCAAATATTACCGCCGAGATGTTAGGTTGGGTTAGGTTAGGTTATATTACGTTATTGATGTATATAAAGGTCCCACGGAGACGTCGAGGCCAACAAGACAGGAATGTTGTCAAATATTACCGCCGAGATGTTAGGTTGGGTTAGGTTAGGTTATATTAGGTTATAGATGTATATAAAGGTCCCACGGAGACGTAGAGGCCAACAAGGCAGGAATGTCGTCAAATATTACCGCCGAGATGTTAGATTGGGTTATGTTAGGTTATATTACGTTATTGACGTATGCAAAGGTCCCACGGAGACGCAGAGGTCAACAAGCCAGGAATGTGATCGAATATTACCGAAGAGATGTTAGATTGGCTTAGGCTAGTTTATATTATGTTATTTATGTACATAAAGGTCCCACGGAGACGTAGAGGCCAACAAGACAGGAATGTTGTCAGATATTCCCGCCGAGATGTTAGGTTCGGTTATGTTATGTTATATTCCGTTATTGATGTATATAAATGTCCCACGGAGACTTAGAGGCCAACTCGCCAGGAATGTTTTCAAATATTACCGCCGAGATGTTAGTTTGGGGTAGGTTAGGTTATATTGCGTTGTAGATGTATATAAAGGTCCTACGCAGACGTAGAGGCCAACAAGCCAGGAATGTTGTCAAATATTACCGCCGCGATGTTAGGTTGGGTTAGGTTAGGTTATATTACGTTATTGATGTATATAAAGGTCCCACGGAGACGTAGAGGCCAACAAGACAGGAATGTCGTCAAACATTACCGCCGAGATGTTAGGTTGGGTTAGGTTAGGTTATATTACGTTATTGATGTATATAAAGGTCCCACGGAGACGTCGAGGCCAACAAGACAGGAATGTTGTCAAATATTACCGCCGAGATGTTAGGTTGGCTTAGGTTAGGTGGTATTACGTTATTGATGTATATAAAGGTCCCACGGAGACGTAGAGGCCAACAAGACAGGAATGTCGTCAAATATTACCGCCGAGATGTTAGATTGGGTTAGGTTAGGTTATATTACGTTATTGACGTATGCAAAGGTCCTACGGAGACGCAGAGGCCAACAAGCCAGGAATGTGATCGAATATTACCGAAGAGATGTTAGATTGGCTTAGGCTAGTTTATATTATGTTATTTATGTACATAAAGGTCCCACGTAGACGTAGAGGCCAACAAGACAGGAATGTTGTCAAATATTCCCGCCGAGATGTTAGGTTGGGTTAGGTTATGTTATATTCCGTTATTGATGTATATAAATGTCCCACGGAGACTTAGAGGCCAACTCGCCAGGAATGTTTTCAAATATTACCGCCGAGATGTTAGTTTGGGGTAGGTTAGGTTATATTACGTTGTAGATGTATATAAAGGTCCTACGCAGACGTAGAGGCCAACAATTAAGGAATGTTGTCAAATATTACCGCCGAGATGTTAGGTTGGGTTAGGTTAGGTTATATTACGTTATTGATGTATATAAAGGTCCCACGGAGACGTAGAGGCCAACAAGACAGGAATGTCGTCAAACATTACCGCCGAGATGTTAGGTTGGGTTAGGTTAGGTTATATTACGTTATTGATGTATATAAAGGTCCCACGGAGACGTCGAGGCCAACAAGCCAGGAATCTTGTCAAATATTACCGCCGAGATGTTAGGTTGGGTTAGGTTAGGTTATATTACGTTATTGATGTATATAAAGGTCCCACGGAGACGTAGAGGCCAACAAGACAGGAATGTCGTCAAATATTACCGCCGAGATGTTAGATTGGGTTATGTTAGGTTATATTACGTTATTGACGTATGCAAAGGTCCCACGGAGACGCAGAGGCCAACAAGCCAGGAATGTGATCGAATATTACCGAAGAGATGTTAGATTGGCTTAGGCTAGTTTATATTATGTTATTTATGTACATAAAGGTCCCACGGAGACGTAGAGGCCAACAAGACAGGAATGTTGTCAAATATTCCCGCCGAGATGTTAGGTTGGGTTAGGTTATGTTATATTCCGTTATTGATGTATATAAATGTCCCACGGAGACTTAGAGGCCAACTCGCCAGGAATGTTTTCAAATATTACCGCCGAGATGTTAGTTTGGGGTAGGTTAGGTTATATTACGTTGTAGATGTATATAAAGGTCCTACGCAGACGTAGAGGCCAACAAGCCAGGAATTTTGTCAAATATTACCGCCGAGATGTTAGGTTGGGTTAGGTTAGGTTATATTACGTTATTGATGTATATAAAGGTCCCACGGAGACGTAGAGGCCAACAAGACAGGAATGTCGTCAAACATTACCGCCGAGATGTTAGATTGGGTTAGGTTAGGTTATATTACGTTATTGACGTATGCAAAGGTCCCACGGAGACGTAGAGTCCAACTCGCCAGGAATGTTGTCAAATATTACCGCCGAGATAATAGGTTGGGTTAGGCTAGCTTATATTATGTTATTGATGTATATAAAGGTCCCACGGAGACGTAGAGGCCAACAAGACAGGAATGTCGTCAAACATTACCGCCGAGATGTTAGATTGGGTTAGGTTAGGTTATATTACGTTCTTGACGTATGC